>VZRI01003423.1:130626-180075 GCA_013397515.1 Upupa epops
GACAGCCCCCGCTTCAACACATGCAAGTGGATTGCACAGCTCAGTGGTGCCAAACTGGGAGCACTGGGAACGCTTATTAGTCAGGTTGCTCGGTACAGGCAGTCTCCGCTCCGATTCTGCCTTTCGAACCTTGACTCCGAGTGGTGGTTCTGGCACGGAAGGGAGACTCGTAGTACCTCTGTATTCGCTTGATCATAAATGGTGATTTAAGTAAGTGAAAGCCTTACCCTCGTGCCCTCAACCTGCCAAGACCCCTTCCCAGCCCCGCTGCACTCGCAGTTGGCCACAGCCAGCACATCACAAAATTTCACACATACAAAGAGCCGAAGCCACTCCACAACACCGCCGGCCCTACCTCCCGCCACTACCACCCCCTGAAAATCTGTATAAATTTTCGTTTGCATCTCCAAACCCTACTTGCTTCAATACAAAGCAGCTCCAGGCAAAAGCACATTAACATATTTACGAAGATTACTGGATGATCTGAGCAGTCTAGACAGACAAAACGTTCCTCTGCATTGTGTGTGCTTCTCCTTCTGAACCTCTCCGCAGGTCTTATAATTTGATTTGTTCTGGACTACAGACACTTGAAAAAAGTAACAAACATGAATAAAAAAATTATACTACACCTACACTTTTCAAAGAGCATTCTAAAATAAGAGTGACCAGTAAACAAATCTGCCAAGTTTTATTTCAGGTTTGACCAATGTCGAATTGACCCTAAAAAGACAGATCAGGCAAACTTTTAGAGTCTGATTTATTGTGCCAAGAGGCTTCTGTTTTGAAAGAGTTAAAAGGAAGAAAAACCCCTCAGGCTGCTAAAATTTTTGCCCGCTTTGCAAATCTAAAGAAAGAAAAATTTCAGTTGGCCCTCAGCATAATCCCTGTAGGACAGCTGCAATCCTAAACAGATATTCCCAGTGTTATTAATCTGCTCTGTTCTATATGTTCACATACTGTCCTCGTCACCATGGCATCTAAATGTCTGCATTAAAAATGCACAAAGCAAAGCTATAGCTCCTCTTGGTCAAATTCATGGTGCTTCCCCTACACTATGCATCCTCCATGTTGTAGGACTACACAGCAGATGAGTAAATGCAAAGTCAAAATAAAAGGCTCAACCTTTTCCAGCTGGATGCCACCATCTGGGGTTTGATCTGAGGCCTCCATTGTGGCTAATCCAGCCCAGAGCAGAGTTGGATTAATTTTCAATTTCAAAATCTTGCCACTGCAGAAGGGTCAGGTTTTAGCCGAGAAGACATACAGGCAGCTCAGTGAGGATGAAGATATTCTTTTAAGTAAGACATCTCCACCCCCACTTCACCCTGTGAGGCTGGATCTTTTTTTTTTTTTTTGGGTACATGCTTAATTTGAGGGACTTCAGTCTCACCAGCCTGTCGCTTTTAAGGACCACAGTGCCACGGCTGCTGATAGAGAAGTAAATTCATGCTTTTGCATAGGATGCAATGGAGAGAGGAAGAGAGGATCACAGATAATTTTGCTTAAAATCTGTACGTGGTGTAATGAGATCTTTATAAATTTGCTCCCTTGCACAAGGTGCAAGTGCTGAAAACTGCTTCGTTAAAACGTATGTTCTTTTAAAATATTTATTTTCCTTTTAATTACTTGTGAATTAGCTGGAAGAAGCTGTAGGGAAGCCCTCTTACTGACTTAAGCCTTCTCAGCAGTTTGTTAAATTCTAGCCTCAAATCCCTTGAGGGAATAGTGGATTCAAAGCAGCTTTTAATCATACTATAAGGAGGGTGAAGTAGTATGTAAGTAGGTCATAGAGAAAGCATTACAAGTGCATAGGTTATTGCTTTAACAACTACAGTGTAACACACTTTTCAAAGCACATTTGCTTTTGCCATTTAAAATTTAGAGACAGGAATGGGGTCAAACACAAAAAGAAACCCTCCCTATGAAAGATACCGAGATGTGACTCAAAGAGAGCTTTGCACTTGGAAGATTTGGTTCTCAAACATAAATTATGTAGCATCTACATAGGAATTAACTTTGAGCCCACAGTGTAAGTGGTGAAAACAAAAAGCAGCCCCCTGAACATCTCACACACTCTTACAGGCTCAGCCCTGTGGTTTCTAAGGTTAGTGCTGGTTCCTTGACTGGCACAGGTGCTAAAAGACCAACTTTGTTAAAAATGAAAGATAAAAATGGAAGCTTTGGGCTGTGACTATAGTAGAGAGGGAAATGAGAACAGGGAGTGGCAAATGAAGCTGCATTAATTATCATAGCATATATCAGACAATAGATATAAACATTGGTTTAGAGGTGCTGCGGTACCTCTGCACTATTGCTGGCCACCGATATTAAGTTTCTTCAGCTGGGGGAGGTTGTGGTAGTTTTGGGAAAGGAACCTGGAATTTGCAGTCAGTAGTTCTTAGGCTTTAGCCCTGCTTGAGCTACAAATGCTACCTCCTATACATCCTCCATTTGTTTTGGAGGCTCAGATGCTGCTTGTTCCTGCAGTCATGTTATTCCTTTGTGCCTCTGTTTCTCCATGTGACTTAAGTGGAGCAGATGAAGCAATTCCACCTCACATTTGCAGATTAACCACCACTGAGGCAGCTTTTCAAACATAGAGCTATATGGAACTTCCCCAGATAATTCAACCTTTGGAAAGCCGAACACCTCTTCAGTGAAGAAAAACCCCACAACAAGCCCAGCAAAAAGTTCAGTTGAAGAAAGACTGTGGTTGAACAGTATGAGCTCACCCTGACATCATTGCCCACGACTTGTATTCAGAAAGAGACAAAAAAGAGTACAGCCCTGCTTCCCTTGGAGCTTGCACAGCCAAATACAGCATGGAGTTCACATCATGTCCCCTCTCCTCTCCAGACCCTCTCCTCACCAATTCCTTCTTGCCATTTTTCTAATCAACTAGTGCCCCAATACTGGGCCAAGGAAATGCTACTGTTGGAAGCACTTCCAAGTAAAGTTTCCAAATGACTTCACTCTCTCCCAAGCCTGCAAGGCAGTATGAAGGGAGTTCATACCCTCTGCTTTATTCCCTCCTAAGCAAATGAACATGCTCAGGATTCAGCTTATCTCTGGCATCAGAGCAAGTTTCTAAGAGAGGCAGCAGAAGCAGAGCTCAGTGACTATGGTGTAAATTTGGAGCTGGCTCAAATGACTTCAGTGGAATTGCTTGGGATCTTCCAGTAATGTAAGGGGGAAAAGAAACCTTGTCCAGATAGAGTTAGTGAATGAAGATGAGGTGTTCTCTGTCTTTGACAAAGAAATAACCTTCCAGGAAAACCATGGGTAGAGTATAGCAGCATGGCTGACAGCAGAACATACAGCCTTTAGGTTTGTGCTGCAGGATGTGAGCCTACCTGCCTATAAGGAAGCAAGGAACCTTGCTAGTTTAACTTTTAGTAGCAGAGTTCTAGAGGGACAAGAAAAAAGAAGGGGTGGGGAAGAGAAAGAAAAACAAAGCACATAAGTTACTTAAAGCATTTGGGCAGAGCTAAAGAGTGGTCTAAAAGCCATAAACAATTAAAGCAAAGAGTAGTGTATTTATCCAAGTGGCAAAAAATAATGGACATGATTCTACACAGTTTTACCATTTGTGAAGATTTTGATTATTTGTAACAAACTCTTCTTTGCAAGTTTATATCTAACATCGGAATAAAGTTTTGCATTGAAGCTTTAACCGTTCATTAAGGATATCTTATTTATGAAACCAAACACAGCAGTCTCTACTTCATCTTGTTTTGAGAAAGAAACCAATTTGCATCTAATCAAAACCGTTTTAAAAAGAAAATTAAGTTATTGGTTAAAATTGATCAATGAACTTTCTGTATTAAATTTTTTTTGCTGCTTGTGAGGCTCCTTCCCACTTCTGTAGGCTATTGTAGCTAGTTTTCAGAAGTAAACGTCATTTAAAATTAGCCCTGTGAAAGGTACCTCAAATTAAGCATTTCTGGAGCTTTCACTTGAAGCACATTGATATTATATAATGTTGGTTGCTATAGTAAAACTTCCCACTCACTCCTTTTTTTTTTCCTTCCTATTTTATACCACAGAAGAGGTGATTTCATCCCACTGTGGGTATAAGGCCTTTGTTCCACTTTGTGGGTAATAACTAAATCTTTCAAAAAACAATTAGGCTAGTTTTCATGGCTGAAGGCAGATGCTACAGGTGATGGAGGGCTTTTAGGACAGGCCTTTAATTTGGAGGAACATCCTACTTTTTTACTAGGATGCAAATACTTGGGATGGGCAATGATGACTCTCAGGTCCAACCCTGATTAGTGCTAGTGTCATGGGGAGCTGCCCAGTACCATTACTCCAGCTGGGCTCTCTGTGGTGCTCACAATATTTAGCAAATCCTAAGGTACAGTAGTAACAAGTAAATATTTGCCAAACCAGTTCTTGGTGTCGTGTTATTTATTTATAGCCCTACTGAAGAGCATCAGTATTGATCTATAGGTGTTGTCTTTGTGTATTGCCTTGTGCATACAGACACAAGACCAAGGCCTTTGTCAACCCAGTCCTATCTCAGACTAGCAACATGCACAGATTGGTTTTTTTCTTTTTTAATGGTGTGGGTTTTTTTCTCACTCTATTTTTAATGAATCTTCTCACCCACTGACTGATTCTATCAACAACCACTACCTGACCAGGAGAGGGACTGGGGAACTGCATGCACTGGATAAACCCAGTGTCCTCCTAGGCACATTATTTACAGTTTGTAAAGGCACGTTTACAAACTACTCTGGAAGAAGGAACTTAATATTGTTGGGTCTGGTGATCTTCACGTGAAAAAGTGTAATCTTGTAATACTTAGGATAGGGAGGATCAGACATCTGATGCTCTTGTCTACACTGCTCCATCCTCACCTCAACACAAGACAGACATAGAGGTGCTGGAGTGGATCCAAAATAGAGCAGCAAGTCTGGTGAAGGGTCTGAAGAACAAGTCTCATAAGCAGCAACTGAGGGAGTTGGAGCTGTTTATTCTGAAGAAAAGGAGGCTGAGCTGATACTTTATTACTGTCTACACCTATTTGAAAGGTAGGAAATTTCACAGGTCTTTTTTTTTTTTGTTCACGAAGGGACTCAAATCTCAGTCCTCAAATAATACAAGTAATCATCCTGATAACAGCTAAACTATCTTTGTTTGTAATAATTATTTCCCACAGACAGAATTAATTAAAAATCAGAAATTAAAATAGGATTCTGCAGTAAATGTAAGACATTCAGATGAGCAGAAAACTGCATCAGGCCTAGTTTGGGGTTTTATTCCCCCTTAAATGAACAGTGCCATGTAGGTAAGTTCAAAAGATCCACCTTGTCCATGACCCTGCCTATGGTAATGGCTTGTAATGGAGATAAAATGCATGCATATGGCAAGGACATCATGATCCTTCCCACTTCCCAGCAACCAGTGGCTGAGAGACTTCCCATAGTCAAAGACTGCAGCACCCAAACCAAGACATTTAACAGGGTTAAAAACACTGATTCAATTTTTTTCCCGGATTCTGTCTCTGAAAGGAACATTGATGAAGTCATATGTTTATGACTCCCAGAGCTGCCTGTTAAGCAGGTTGTTCTGAACAATTTCAGAGATTTCAGGCTCAGTACAACAGACAGGAACATTGGCTTCCTTTTTTCTGAAACAAAATATTAAACCCAACTCAGTGTTTAACATAAAATGTTTTGCTTCAGAAGAGTCACAATCATTCATCTACAACTTTTTAAAAAAACAAACCCATTGATAACAACAGGGAAAAATGCTGAAACCATGAGCTTCCCAGGGCAGGCATCTAGCCATCTAGCTTGGCATGCTTATGCGAGGAAAGCTCTTTAGGAAAATTTTTGATCACTTTGGATTGCTATATTTGGGGATGGGGGTTAAATGAGTTAAATGTATGTTCATCAGCTGTGCACAGACAAATATCTACATGATTCATTGGAGCAGCACTGCGGAACACCTGGTGTTGCCGATGCAATTCTGTTAGTGTTTTGTTATTTTTAAAGGGGGTTATGTAACTCTCATTAAAATTAAATGTGGGCTGAAATGATGCAGGCAAATTCTCAAGCTTTAGAGTGAGCTTTTTCCTCACAGTTTAGCTGAAAATAGATTAGTTTTAGGCAGAAGAGAAGGAAAATGAAACGAAGAAGCTGTTACTTCTGAAAGTCAAGTCTCTAAGAATTTAAGTTTTCTGACAAATCAGTTTCCTTTCTTGAAGGTGTCAATTCTTCAGATGCTGACCTGCAGCTTCCAGGGAGAGCAGGTACAGGGTTTAAACCTTAAATTCACTCCACAGCACAGCACTTGTATCCTGTCTACACTTGTAAGGTTTAATTTCCAGATGATTTATGTCTGGATGCCCTTGCTTTTCTCTTCACCGCTCTATTTGCCTAAAAGGGTTAGTAAATTCCTGTATCCTCACTCTGATTTTCTATCATTTTTTTCCCCCTCTAGCCCTCTGTCTTCCTCATGGTGACAGGCGGCTGGCTGTCTGGCATCCTCAAAGGCTGCTCTTGAAGATGACCTGCTGTTTTACTGCCATGGGAACTCTGGAAAAAGGACAGCATTTACCCCTTGCACAGCAAAGGGCACAAGCAGCAGTTACCCATGCCACCCCTCTTGCCAGAAAAAGTTTGCCCCCTTCTATTTCTGAAGTCTCACAGGGACACCAGAAGTCTGTGCCTTAAATAACAAGAACCCACAGCCTCTTGCATCCAGCAACAGCCACTACTGAATAACTTGAGGGTAAGTGAAAAAGTCTAATAGCAAATGTGAGCACGTGAACTGCTTTTCAAAACTAGTGGAGAAAAAGCTTAGGCAGCAGAGTGTGAGACTTGAGTAAAAACCTTTCTGATGTAATTGCAGAAAGCATTATCTTCATGTAAATGTCATATCTCAAACTTCCTAAGCAATTTTGCTTGTAGCCCTGTTCCTTTGAACCAGAGTTAGGTTAAGCATATGTTCTCCTACCTGTATAAGGGATACTGGCTAGCATGAGCTACAAGGGATGCTACATGGAGAGACACTTTGCTCTGTTTCCCACCCCAAAACACAATTTTGAGTATTTTAATTGAAATAGAAGTATCATTCATAATTGGCTGCATTTCACAGGGCAGCCTGTGATCCCCACCGTGTCAGTTTCGTCTGTGCACTGGTAGGTTTACCGACCTACAACACTTCCCTACTAGCAGAATTCCTAAGACCCTAATACAGTAATGTGGACTTAATGCATAATGTAATTTAATGAACCACCTAGAAACTGGAGTGCAAATTTGGGAGTCATTTAGCCATTCGTTCAGAAACCTGGAAGATGGGTCTGTCTGGTATCAGCCCATGAAATGGTCACTGATGGTCCAACCTTCAGAGACAAAAAAGTTGTTTGTGAGAACAGCTAAAATCCTTTTTACACCCTGCTCAAGCTAGTTACTACTATGCTCAGTCTCAAGACTGAGTGAGAGATGAGAAAATTGGCAGCGAGATGAAGATTTACATAAAATTTGGGAAGATCCTCTGCCCTTTCCACCCAATAAAGCTAGTTAACCTCAAGTGCATCACTAACTTGCAAAGAGCACTATTAAAGTGACTTTAATTGGCACATTTACTTCTGCTGGAGGGTGAAATAACACAAAAGCAAAGCAATTTTAAAAAAAAATCTTTTTGCCACAGCAAGAGTGATAGAGGCAAAAAGGAAAAAAAGAAATATCCCTCTTTTATTTTCTCTCTGAGGATGCCAGCAGTCCTGTTTCATAAACTCCAGTGATTCATCACCATCCCAGGCAGCCAATCATTCGACAGATCAAGTAGAAATGGGCTGTAGAGACAGTGAGTCCTGCTGCCTCGATAATGCATGTCATTCCAGGCCTGGCAACATGCTTTCTCAACAGCTGCCATTTTCTGTTACCTTTTCTATGGCTGATATACAAGGAAATGTGTTGGAAGCAGTAAAACAGTCATAGGAAAGCAGTTGCAAAGATAAATAGCACCTGCACGTGACAATCTCTAATGACATTAGAGAGGAAACAAGGATGTGTTTTGAAATAGGATTTCTTTCTTCTGAAAGCATCTCTTGCCTTCAAGGGATTTAAGTGAGTGCATGTTAGGAAGAGGGATTTTTGTATTTTCTTGAATAAACATCAATACATTATCTTTGTTATAACCTTAATAGGTACAACCATGGGGAAATAGGAAAGACCCTCAAAAAATACTCAGCATTAAAGAAAAAGTCTCACAATTCGCTAGCAAGAAAGATTTTGTGTAGGCAGATTTTACTCAAATTCAGTAATGCTCATTTAATTAAGGGAAAATAAAAAGGGTTTTTTCAGTCATATCTTTTCAGTTTTTATTCCTTATCACCTAACTTAAATCTCATTAACTATTTGTTCACCAACTGTTCTCTGAAGTACATGTTACTGAATACTTTCATGCAGATGGAAAAAGAGTAGGGCTTTTGAGGGGGAAGGGATCACAGAAATAAGCATCCTCACTGAAAAAGATGTTTACAAGTATGTGGAGGTGTGGATGTGTACATATGATTAGACATGTACACCTGTATATTAGATACACAGCATGTGTCATTTATGTATATACATACCAAGTAAAGATTTTGTGCCTGTACACAAATGATAATAAAAAAAAAAAGAAATAGCTGTTCCAATAACAGTGCTGGAACAAGATTTCAAATGCAGATTATCCATACTAATTTATGGTAATCTACAAATGAATGCTGCAGAGACAGTACAGGTTATCCAAAATGGTACTTGCATTTAATGAGAAAATACCATGAAATATCTTCAAGACAGATCTAGTTGCATCTCTTAAAAACCCCTGCATTAATATAATGCAAAACACAAAGTACAAGCTCTGTTTTCCCTTTGGAACAACTGGCTCTTGAAATGCCAAAGGAAAGCCGAGATTTTTCTCTCCATACAAAGCCCTTTTAGCCATCCCGCTTTCAGATTTCATCAACTTAGGTGTTTTCAGGGCTGTAAGCAGTGAACTTTCCATCAGCAGCATCTTCAGCTAATTAACCCTCCTGATTACAATAATTAGTATTGATTCACTCCTGAATGACTTCTTAAGTATTCAAGCACAATCTACACTTGCAGTAAAACTTCTAGATATGAATATTAATTGAATGCTCTCCTTTGTTTTTCAGCCCCAAAGGTATAGTTTGCAATCTTATATAGAATCAGTGAATAGTTTTGGTTGGAAGGAACCATTAAAGGTCATCTAGTCCAACCCTTCTGCAGAAAGCCTGGACATCTTCAACTAGATCTGGTCGCCTAGTGCCCCATCCATGCTGATGGTGAACATTTCCAGGGGTGGGATTTTTACCACATCTCTGGACAACCTGGGATAGTGTTTCACCACCCTTGGTGTAAACAATTTCTTCCTATGTATACTGTGAACCTCCCCTTGCTCTGTTGTAACAGGCCCTGCTGAAAAGTCTATTCCCATCCTATCAGCCCCTTTAAGTATGGAAAGTCTGCGATAAACTATCATCTGAGACTTTTCTTCTCCTCCAGGCTGAACAACCCCAACACCTCTCCTTTCTTTCCGGAAGAGGTGCTCCAGCTAGCTGTCTGGTAATTTTTGTGGACCTTCCCTGGACCCTCTCCAATGGGTCCAACAGACAGTAGAGTAGAGGGGCAGAATTCCCTCTCAACTTGCTGCCCACACTGCTGGACAAGTAGCCCAGGACACGACTGGCTTTTCTGGGCTGTGAGTGCACACTGCCGGTTCATGTCCAGCCTTTCATCCACCAGCACCCCCAAGTCCTCTGCAGGGCTGCTCTCCATCCTTTCATACTTAAACTTGATAACAGAAACACTCAAATTTTATTCTCATTTAACAAGGAGAGTATTACCATGTTGATGTTTGAAACTGGTTCGTGAATGTGAAAAAATGTATATATTGAGAGACAAAGATTGACGGCTAATAAAGAAATATAATACACTTTCACTTTCTATGGCATCATGGAAAGCCATTTCCAGGTTAAGACCTATCCTGTATTTGCTCTGACAGACAGGACAGAGGATGGTCTTTCCTTTTGACATTACACACCTGGCCATTGCAAGAACAAACTACTACTGATGTAGAGTCTGAATTAGGGCTCTTAGCACTGTTGTGAAAACAGATGTTGCCAAGCCTGACAACTGCAAGACACTGGGTTGTTTTGTGAATGGATGAGATTCAAAACAGGTAGTACTAAGGACATCTGCGATGCTCAGGTATGTGATCTCTACACCCACACAGTCTCTCATAAGCCAACAATTTCATTAAAGCATTAATGGCTTGTATTACAGATTTGCTTCACCTTCTTTGATGCTAGTAATAATTGTTATGGCTCAAAAAGCAATATTGCAGAAAATATGCATAGAAAGAATTTTTTTTTGTAGGCTTCACATGGAATAATTAAAAAAATTAGTCTTTGATGTGAATGCAATATCAGAAAATACCCTTGGAAAGGAACAAAGTAATTGGCAATCCAAGACAAACCATCGGTAGTATATGTATTTTATGCAGAATTTTATCTGAAAACATTGGAACTGCTGTAGGTTTTGCATGAACTCACCTGTGAGAAGAGCACTTAAGTTTTAGTACTGAGTAGTTCTTAAAAGTGGTGGTTGGGTGTGCTGCCCAGGTGCCTGGTGGTGACTGCTCCAAAAATGGCAGTCACCCCACTCTGAACAATCACTAAAGAGACATTTCCATGGAACTGAGAACGAGGGATTCACGTTATTGCCACTCAGAAAGGGCAGCAACTGCTAGAAAGGCCAGGCTGCAGGATAACTTGATAAAAAAATCCACCCCATCCCCTCCACTTATGTCAGAGCAAAGTGGCTGTGAATGAGTTAATGTTTGTCTCAAAGAAGTTCTTCCAAGAATGTGAATTATAGCATGGTCCAATTAAACTAAACAGCATCCTAGCTTTCCTCATGTTTGTGCACAACACATGGCACACAGGTACTTCCTGGCAATTCATAACCTCTAGGCTTCCAGAGCATTTTATGTGATATTGCCTTTTTGTTCACATAAACTCTTTCCTGTTGATTTATACCAACTCGACACACAAGGGAAAAAGATGCAACAACAAAAAATGCAAAACAGCATAGCAAGTACTCAGAGGCTCCCCACAAAAACATATTTTCTGTTCAAAATATAGGATGTAGAGAGCATTAATCATTGCCAATAAATCTTCAGTATCTTCTTTATTTTTAATTAAGGGGTCCACGAAACCATGTCAACCCATATAAATCATGCACAATGAGTCAATTTTTTTAAAAAGCACAAAAACCTTATACTTAACTTATCTAAGTAAAAACTAGAAACCACTGATAAATGCCTTTCTGTGATTACAATTTTTACTAAAAGTAAAATATTTACATAGCATGTGAAGTATTTAAAGGCAGTTTTACAAATGCCAAAGACAGGTGACAATAAATTCTGCTTAAGACATGAGCGGATGTCCACGTAGTAACTCAACATTTTTCAAAAGCTGTATAACTATTTCTTTTCATAATGCATAAGGTTCAATGAGCATTTTGCTTGATTCACACCCAAAATTGTTAACTTCTTGGATGCTGAACTACGGCTGTCTAAACAGAAGAAATTCACAAAATGTCATATGAATAGTGTGTTAGATTTTGGGATAGGAATCATCCAGGTAAATTATTCTTCTTGACCTTAAAACTTCTAACATATGCTAATATCTGGATTATAAAAATGAAAAGTAGCACAGGGTCCCACTCAAAGATATGATTTATCATCTTTATTGCATTTTCATTACCTAAACAAAATTAGAAACAGTACCTTCAAACAGCAGTTAAAGTTGATACGATCAAGCATAAAAACAGGCAAGGACACATTTGGCAACTGTGCATTTGCCAGATTGACAGCAGCATTGTAAGCTTTCAGAATCAATAAGTTTTCTCACCACAGTTAAAGGAGAGGTTAGTAATAAATCTCCAACTTAATGCAATAGGTATAATTGTAAGAAACAAGCCTCCCCTTCCTTGCACTATTAGCAGCAGATATCAAATGAAAGAACCACCACAAAACAGTCAACACACTTCAGATCCTAGTGAATATACAAAAAAATTAGGGGAAATTGAAAAGAGGCTGAGAAAAGGAAAGGGAAAAAACCCAAACCACCCCATTGCCAGACATACATTAAGCTAGTTTGACAGCACCATTGTTCAGCTGTCCCATTGTCAGACCAAAAGATGTATTCAATGATACAATGTCTGCCAGCAAATAAACAAAAGACTACATTTTTCAAAGCGGGGTGCCAATTTCAGCATAATTCCATGTGTATGTGCGAGTGGCTGCTTCTGTGTATCTCTGAAAAGAGTAGTCGATGCTGGCCCCCCGCTAAACCTTGGAACGCTACAGAATATATGTGTAATCCCACATAGGGGAGTATTTTGGTATTTTTAAAACATCTTTGAGTGGTAAAGACTAGATAAGGCATCACTAACTACTTACATAGGCTAAGTGAAAATTAAAGTGGTATTTAGGGCACTAGCTCTAATATGGAGTCTCCCTGAGCTTTTTCCATGCTTATTCCATGCCCAGTGCATAATAATGAAGCAGGAAAAAATATTCAAAAGGAGGGGATAAAAGAATACTCATCTTTCATTTAGAAAAGAAAATAAAAGAGAAAAAAGGAAAAAAATTATCTTTTTTTCTTCCTTGCCCTTTCCATACATTTGTCGTCATATATGAAATGTGCGATCCTAACTAGTGCAAAATACTACTTGCACAGAGCAATGCCTGTATCTTCCTTTAAAAAGGGAAACTACTTAATTCACAGCACGGTTATACTTGCAGCGGGCCCAGGAAACTCAAAAGCACGCGTTAAAACAAAGGAGACAACATACCTTAAAAGCAGCTCCTCATTTCTCATAGTAACAGCAGATTTGGGACAGCGCATGCTTTCTGCACCGATATTCTCAACAAAAGCCAGTTCAGAAGTGCGCTCAAACATCAATGCCACAGTAGCTACTCACTAATGGCTACTCTTTCTCTCTTTCTCTCTCTAGTCAGACGCTGAGTGGTGGAGCAAAGGGGCCCCTGCAGATTCACTAAGCAGAAATAATCCTCTCTGACAAGTTATGTTGTCTGGGCATATTTTACATTAATGCACTGTGCTGCCTATAGGGGTCTTGTTTGCGTTTACTCCAACCTGGCTGGTGTTAGCTCTCTTAATTACCATAAAAAACCCTAAATTTTAAAAAATTACTAATATCCTCACTACCTCTCCTCTAAAGAATATATAGATACAGATATGTGTAACTGAAAGAAGAGGAAAGCCTATGGGTGACTAAGAGGAAGTTTTCTCCCTGTGGAAGGATGCTTGCTTGATATGGATCTTTTGTTTGCCCTGAAAACTCTGCAAATACAGTGGCAAAGAGATGCTGTGGCTCGTGAGGCTTGTGTGCTTTAAGGGAACTGGATTAGAGGCTCTTTCTAAGGCTCTGGAGTTGCAGCTGGAGCTTTTGCTCTCTCCCTCCTTCCCTTCCTTGTTCAAGGCTGAGCGGCTTTATGGGACCTGCCAGCTCACATCACAGAGCCTGGGGAGTATTAATGCAGGCACTGGGGCATCTTCTTCAAGTTTTCATTCTTTCTTGTCAATTTTAACTCCTCCAAAACACAACTCAGTTACCAAGTAACCCTAACTCAGTTACTAAGTAACTGATTCTACTTTAGCCCAGACCCCTGTACTTGGCTTTGGCAGGGGTTTTGCAGACAGGAAAGGGTGTTGCATTATTCAATGATTTACTCACTTCCTATGTATGAAAGGGACTACAGTGTGACACTGATTTCAGGGAAACAGCCTCCTTGGCCCTGCTTGGGAGATATGCCATGTAATTTGTACAAATAGGTTCTGCTCTTCCCAGTTGCCAAGATAGTCAAACAGAGGTTTGTTTTCCTATTTTGACGTTAACTTCTGCTGGGTGAACCTTAAAACCATGCAGCTACTTTTGAGGCAGGAAAACGGGTGGGTTGTTTAGTTTAATTTATTTAAAATTTACATCAGCTATTCAAGTAAGGTGCCTATTGACTAGACTGAAAATGTCAACAAGACGTTGATGCTTTTTTCGGTGAAAAGCTTCTCTGCGACACTGAGGCAGTAAAACACAACTTTAAAATGATTGCCAATTCCTCTGAGGTCCTGTTAACATAAGAACATGCAAAACTCAATAAACACAAATTGTCCAAAATCGACAACTAGTCAAAAAGCACAGCAGGAGTCAAACACATTGAACTAGAAATAGATCTGGACCTCAAAATTTGAATTCAAACTTTCAAACTTTCATAGAGTTCTGGCGATGTCTCTTGTTGGCCTAAACCTCTTTTCCTAAATTCTGTATTACAATGTTAAAATATACTGCTGCAATATTTTGATGCAGTGCTACTGCCTCTAAATCTCTAACAGAAGTTAGTATTTAGGGGCTTGACCTTTTCGGTAAACTTGTGTGTGGGAATGAAGGCAGAGAGGGAGCAATCACCAGTACAAAATTACTGATAGCAAGATCTTGCCTTTCTGATAGCTGTAAACTTCTATTAAGGTCATAAATTGCTTGCCACAGAAATGATGATCCTGTTCTACACTTCCTGTTGAGCACTGTGAGAATTTGGGATTAGTTTCAGTCATTCTGATGTAGTATTTGTCAAATGACTAAAAGACAAGTTAAAAACTAAACCTAGGTGTAATCGGCTTTTAATGATGTAGAGAAAAAGAGCTGAAGACATTAGCTTAAGAAATATGGATATCAAGAAGGACTGCAAATCAAGAGAAAGCACATTTCTATTTGCTTCCCTTTTCATCTGCAAAACATGACTGGGACTCTAGTTCCTCTTGTAATAAAAAAATGATAAATCTTTTTAATGATTAGCAATTCAAACCAATTTCATGTTAAAATGTCATGCTCCAAGGTCAACTGAGACAACATAGCTTGTACTTCATGCTAAAAATATCTGAACACAACATGGAAGGTGGCCAGGAAAATAACCAACATGAAAAACCCCATACCTCCTGCCCCAAATACTAAATCCATTACTACCATTTCAGGCATGGCCACTAGCACTCCAGATTCTTCCTCCTTCACTGTTCACTTCCAAATTACTTGTGCCCAGCATAACTCACCACGATGCCTGGGCTGCTCATGACCCACTTGTGAGACTGATGTGTGAGAAGAAGCAAACACCAGAGTAAGCTGCAGAATATACAGCTGAACAGGAAGTGTCAAACAGTCTGATAAACTGCTACAGTTTTCCAAAAATATGGCAAGGATCAGCATCTTAAGACACTACCAGCTGAGGGAACAAAGCTTTCTTTTAGGCTGGAATAGAATGGCTCACACAGAACTCTTTGGTGGGGAGTCAATGGGCTTCTGTTGGGCAGCTCCAGTTGCAAGTTCTTGATCATTTCTGTACTTAGAAAGAAGGTGAAGCAGCAGCAATAGGAAATAAAGCACAGTATTATGGAAGGACTCATCTATAGCCAAAGGAATAAATAAAGAAAAAGAAAATAAAACCCACAAAGCGGTGACACAGACAAACAAAAGGACACAAAAGAAGCTACACTTTCTATCACATGTAATGAAGTGTCTGACAGAACAACATCTGCAGATGGATCACAGCTGCTGAGGATGAGAGGGAATATGAGTAACAGTTTTTAATTGTAAGATGCACTAAGCAGGAGTGCCTTTCAAATAATATGGCTAAAGGAGAGATTAAACCAGATGTGCAGGACTATCTGGATTCTTTCAAGATGAAAGTCCAGTTGCAGAGTTTAAACTCAACATTTGACATGAAAATTCATTGTAGATTCATAACTGATATGTATACATGACAAAATGTTCTGCACAAGTTGTGTACAATGGAAATTTAATAGTTTCATTACTCTATATGTAATGTAAATGTAATCTTTCTATGGATGGCCTGTGAGTTTGCTAAACTAAGTGATGTGGCAAATCCTCAAAATTCCACAGGAATACGAATAATTTACAGAAGTGAAGTGATCAGAATTTCTGTGGCAAACCAATAACAATTTGTATCAACTATAAACATGCCTTCTGCTTTCAATTTCTACTTCAGATTATTCTTTGACCATTCTGTTTGACCATATTAAAATATATTCAGAATCCCAAAGTGCAATGGCATTTGCTACACTAAACAAGCAATACTATCAGCCAAGCAATGAACTACATTTCATGGCAGAGAAGTAGTGAAGAAACGTCCAAGACACCAGCCCAAAAATGAGTGAGTGCATTCATGAGAGGAATAGAAAGCCTTCACTCATTTTCTCATTTCACCATGCCCCTGTGTCAGATCTTATGCAAGCCAATTGCTCAAAACTCCATCTTTAGAATGGAAAAACCCAGTAAACTCCAGAGCAAAGAGACAATAACACAGAACACTGAAAGCTATATAAACCAGTGTATCGTTGTGACTTGCACAAACATATAAAACATGTCCTCTTCTCACAGGAGGGGCTTGTAGTCTAAAGTCTTGGTTATCTGCTGTTCTGTTCAGCTATTTACAGTCAAACTTTATTTGCTTAGAATAGGTGTGAAAAGCTACTCTTTAATCTGATAGCATTTTAAAGTTTTAGATGGCTCAATCCCACCTTTCAAGTTAAGCAATTACAGAATCACAAAATTATTGAGGCTGGAAAAAACCTCTCAGATCATCAAGCCCAGCCTATGACCTAACATCACCACTTCAGCTAGACCACGACACTAAGTACCACATCCAGTCTTTTCTTAAACATCTCCAGTAATGGCAACTCCCTGGACAGTCCATTCCAATGCCTGATCACTCTTTCCATGAGGAGGGGCTTCCTAATATCAAACCTAAACCTCCACTGGCACAGCTTTAGGCCATGCCCTCTCCTTCTATCACTAGTTGCCTGAGAGAAGAGCTTGTCCCCCACCTCTTCGAGTAGTTATAAAGAATGATAAAGTTCCCCCTGAGTCTCTTCCAGGCTAAACAACCCCAGCTCCCTCAACCTCTCCTCATCAGACTTTCTCTCCAGTCCCTTTACCAGCCTTGTTGCTCTCCTCTGGACCTGCTCCAGCCCCTCAATGTCTTTCTTGAAGCAAGAGGGCCAGAACTGCCCCCAAGACTCGAGGTGAGGCCTCACCAGTGCCCAGTTACAGGGGGAGAATTACGTCCCTAGTCCTACTGGCAACACTGTTCCTGATACAAGCCAGGATGCTGTTGGCCTTTTGTGCAACTTGGGCACACTACTGACTTGCTGACTCATATTCAGCTGGTTGTCAACCAATACTCGGAGGTTCCTCTCTGCCAGGCTGTTCTCCAGCCACTTATCCCCCAGTCTGTAGCTCTGCTGGGGATTATTGTGGCCAAAATACAACAANATTTACTAAGGGGAGATTCAATCCCCTCACCCAGGGCATCAGTAAAGATGTTGAATAGAACTGGACCCATCACTGGTGGACACCACTAGTCACTGGACACCAACTGGATGGGGCATCATTCACAGCCATTCTCTGTGCTTGTTCATCCAGCCAATTTTTAACCAGGCAGAGTATGTACTAGTCTAAGCTAGTCATCTAGGGTTCCTCTGTTGTCAGTGAGGAGAGATTAGTTATACTAGAAGGAATTACCAGCTCTCTTCATTGACTACAAAGGGATTAGATACCTAACTTTCATATATATGCATAAGGCAAGATGAATCCCACCTATGCACTTCAAGCAAAGCTGAGAAATCCCATGTTTGTGTTTCAGCATCACATTCAGCACATCCCTGTGGTCACAGATCTGCCAACACAGTGAGTGTACTGCAACTGCTGTGCAAATGCAGCTCAGATACCTTCAGCATATCTGGCTCTTCCAGATGTAGTTGTAACCTGTCTGTGGGTTGTCTACAGACATAAAGCTAGTCCAGACTTCCAGGACCTGTATGTTACCAATGGGGAGTCCAGTACGGAGCCATTGAGATGATCAGGGGGCTGGAGCATCTGTCCTATGAGAAAGAGGCTGAGAGCTGGGACTCTAGCCCGGAGAAGAGAATGAGGGAACATGTGATCAAAATATTTAAAGGGCAATTGTCAGAAGGATGTGACCAGACTTCTCTCAGTGGTGCCCAATGATAGGACAAAGTGCAATGATCACAAAATGGAAAATAGGAGGTTCCATTTCAACATAAGGAAAAAATTATTCACAGGGATGGTAACAGCTGGCACAGGCTGCCCAGAGAGAAGTGTAGTGTCTTGCTTTGTAGATATTCTACACCCACTTTGATATGTTCCTGTGCAATCTTCTTCTCTAGGTAATCCTGCTCTAGCAAGGTGTTTCGAATAGATGACTTCCAGAGGTCCCTTCCAACCCCTACAATTGCATAATTCTGTGTGATTCTGTTAGGTGTATTCAAAGTTTGAGATTAAAAGGAAATTGGCTTCAGCTTCATAAGTGGAACCTGTGGTGTCTCACGGTGTGCTTTGAGAAAGCAGACAGTTCAATTAGGTGTCTCCCTCTAAAAATCTCCTATAAAAATGCAGCTCTTCTGTCATTCATGTGCAACATGAAACCCAGTGTTGCAGGACCACTTCACTCGTGAATATGAACAACAATTACTAAAAAGGCTGTATCTCATTAAATTTTACTCTGCTTTTATTGAGGTTTCTGTTAATTTTTATCTAGAACAAATAACTACTTATTTGTCTTTATTTCTTATGTTCATTTATTTTTTCTTCACACAGTGTTTTAGATAGCTATACATGAGAGATCAAATGTGGTCCTGAACTCCAGCAATTTAACGTCTAAGATACTATTTCTATGAAGAGACCAGCAGCCATGTGCTTTTAGACTGTCTTGCCTTTGCTATTTGTACTGTGTGTGTACATGTAGGTGAAACACAACACACAGAAATGATGTTCCTCATCAGGAAGTCTCTTCATACAATTTCATGGTTAAACCATATCAATTAGTTCTAGAGGCAGTTGCATGTGTTCAGACCACACTGTCTTCAGGACAGACATTGGCTCTGTAGGGGTTGTGTGTGTAATTACAACCACAGTATCTCTGGGTGTCATTGTACACAAGGAAAGGAAAATGATTCTCAGCACCTGTAGTAGATATGCACCAAAATCGTAGCTTTTTGTTTTAAGCAGGCAACAAAACAAGTTAACGCTTTCTCACATCTCCTTTAGTCTGATTTGTTATATCTTTTATATTATAGGTCTTTTCTAGCCTTGTTTTATTACCTGGGAGTGTTCAAGTAGCATAATGAGAATTAAATAATGCAGATAGAGACCACAGAACTACAAAAAGCACAGAAGACTAACGTTTGGGTGTAGGGGAAGAAAAAGTTTTGTATTTGACGCATACGCCACAACTGGTGTCCTCTGCTTCTCTCCATGTGAAAAGGTGTGCACTCCCTCTCCTTAGCATTTAGCAGTGGTGACTTTGCATCTCAACATCTGGAAAAGAGGCACTAGAAAGAACAACTCCCTCCTCCTGCTTACTGGAACCATGTGCTCCGGTGCTTCCCCCAACCTTGACAGGAACCGGGCAAAAACTGCATATTGTGCAGATCACAAATTCGGACACATAAACACACATCAGTGTGTCTTTAAAAGACAATACATCACTCCAAACAACGTGGTGCTGGCCAGGTTGTGATTGCAGACATGGCTACTCTACAAAGCAAATAATTTCTTTGGAAAGATCTACATGTCATAAGAACATCTGGCCTGCAACTAAAGGGAAGAAGGAGAAACCGGATCAAAAGAGCAAAGAAAAACAAAGGAGACAACAGAGCACCAGATCTGAGAGAAAAAAAAAGGAGAGAGAAAGAACAAACACAGCTGGTTATAGAATCATTTATTTTCTGCTTTAGTTTAAAGTCCATTTAAGGTATAAGTAGAATCTGCCCTGTCTAAATAGGAATATCTTTATTTTATGCTTGCAGAAATGCAAAGATCATCACTTTTAGATGTTCCATGTGAAATAGCAAAGACCTTGTGCTCTTGTGAGCACGGTCTAAAGAAAGTAAACTCACACAGTACATACCAATATATAAAGTATGCATATTAAATGCATGTGAATGAACATGAAAAATGTTAATAATAACATATGAGAATTTAATGGATACTCATCCTCCTAAGTGAAAATTAGAACCACATTTAATGGACCTACCAAGTCTGTTTTAAAATGATCTTGCATTGCTCCACACAGAAGGTTCATTTCACACCTTCATGGAGTGCATCCAACATTAAGGATGAACATGGATATTCAAACACAAGATAGCACCAGAAAGAGTGATGTTCATAAGAAAGTCATGTATAAACAAAAATTAAGAAGGAGTTTAATTTCTCAGATCTGGAATCTAGATGAGTGGAGGTATCTACCTAGAAAACCTTCAGCAGTGAAAGTTGTGTGTTAAGTGGACCTTACTCCTACATTGTCTCATAAAACACAGGCTTATTGGAACACACTTTCATCCATCAAGTTGCCTGAAAATGCAGATAATACAGAATTGCCACATATGGAAGAGAAAATATCTGAAAGTTGTCTCATTCAAATCAGATGAAATGCTTTTTGGTTGCAAATACCAATTGAGAAGTTAATTGTTATCTGAAAACAATTCAGGCTTTGAAGAAAGAAGAATTTACAGAATATGTGTTTCATTTACGTATGCTCTGAATGGAAGGAAATGGATTAATTTCTATAAATTTGCCATAAAAATAAAACCTATAACTACAAAGTAGTTTTTATTCCTTTAAAAATTAATTGGCACAAATACTTGCTTCAGCAGATTTTACCCTCATTAATTTTATTGCATGATAGAAAAAACTTTTTAAAAAACTTTTTTAATTGCTTCAACTCTTTACCTAACATCTTTTATCCAAAGGATAACTCTTATATTCTTCCTATCTCTTTGCTTTGTTTTTATCTTTAAGAATCCATTAGCATTGACTAAAAGGCAGTGTTGGGATATAAATCTGCAACTAGATCTATTATACAATACTTTTTTTTTGACCTTTCTCACGTCATCCAATACTTGATAGATTTGTGAAAGACGTAAAATATGATTAGTGATGGTTGGTTGCCCAAATTCAGCCTGTGATTCAGAGTTTGTTGATTTGTGGGGAGGAATAAATAAATTAGACCCTGTGAAAACACCCAGAGGATGGATACATTTGAAAACGCTTGATGAAAAAGTGAAGTTCTAGGCTAAAAGATTCCTTAAAATGTCAGAGTGCAAATTTTTGAAGGGGAAGGTATTTTTATCAATGATCTGGATGAGGGGATCGAGTGCACCCTCTGTAACTTTGCAGATGATTCCGAGGTGGGTGGGAGCACTGAACAAGAAAACTCAACAGAGCTTTGAACAAGGAAGCTCAACAGAGAGATCTGAACAGAATGGATTGATAGGCCAAGGCCAGTGGTACGAATTTCAACAAGGCTAAGTGACAGTTCTTCCACTTGATTCCAAAAAACCCTCTGGAACTCTATAGGCTGGGGGATAAGAGGCTGGAAAACTGCACATCATCAAAGGACCTAGGGATGTTGGTTGACAGCCAGCTGCATATGAGCCAGCAGTGTGCCCAAGCGGACAAGAAGGTCAAAAACTTCCCGCTTGTATCAGAAACAGTGCACTTAACAGAGAAGCCCAACAGCACAATTATGTTTGGCTTATAATTCAATTCCAATTTGACCCACCATAGATTTCTTTGACAAGATAAGAAGCATAGGTGAACTAGGGTCAACCTCAGCATCTCAATAGAAATAACTGGGCACAAGATCTCCTTTATTCACAGATCTTGTTTCCAGAGTAATATTTGTGTGCAGACCTGGCCATGTCATCTTCTCTTGAAATGGGCTGTGCAATGCTGCCCACGATTCTTCCTAAATTTGATATAACAAAGATGTACATGGACTACAGAAATACATGAGGTAGCTCTGAAGTGCCTTGATAGTATCCCCAGCAAAAAACAGGTAACGAGAAGGTTGTTTTCACACACTTTCCATGCTACACAACTGGCAAATGCTTTTCTTTCAAAGAAAAAGACATAAGAACAGCCATACATGTTTGATCTACCCCTTGCCATGGCCAAATACCTCTCAGCATCTCATTTCCCATAACCAAATGCTCAGATACCACATGTCAAGAACAATTTCTGTGTCTCCAGCAGTAGATTTCTCACAATCCTTATCATGTTGCTAACACCAAAGGCTCATAGATACGCAGGAGACTTTGTGAATTGATATGGCAGGACAGGGAAAGGCTGGAGGGTCAAAGCGGTGCATGAGGAAATGAGTCATTTGCCTCAATTACTCCCACCTTCAGATCTTGGTAAGGTAATGCTGTGGAGCTGTGCAGAGAGATCTGTGCTTTTGGGATATATATCTGTGTTCTTGAATCATTTGGCACAATGCGTGGCCAGAGCACGCAACCTGGTGGGACCCCATCCACCTTCAGCCAGGCACAGCCCTTTAGTGCTAAACAGTGTGCTCGATGCTTCAGCAAAACCTGTGCTGTGATCTTTACAAGTGCCAAGAAGTCTGTTAAAGCATTTACATATTGCTAAATGAAATGCTTGGTAAATTGCCACATCATTTTGTGCTTTTGGCGTTCTCAAATCCACATCATTCATCTTCATTCTTCAAGGCCAAACTCTGTAAAACTTGCTGAATGCACTTAACTCCAAATTAACACCCTGTAAAAACAGTTCCTCCTTTCTTCTCCTCATACTCCATTATATGTAAAATCTACACGCTAAGTTAATTTCTTGTTGACCTTGAGATGATTAATGCTAATTAAATTACATGCTAATTTCCCCAAATGGTTTGCATCCAGCCCAGAAATCAGGTTTTTTTTTTGCTGGTGGTAAAACATGGTTGTGATTTTTTGCACAACAGTTACATTATACCATTGTTAGTCTTGCAGCATCTTGAAAAATCAGATGCTTTAGTAGCACCTTTTAGCAAGCAAGAAAAAATAACCTCAAAAAGCAGTGTTAAGTTCTGATCCAGTCTTGCAGAAACCTCACTTGTACCTCATGGGAGAAATTTTATGGCTCGTTCAGAGTTCAAGCTCCAAGATACATTTACAAAACCTTGAGCCAGTTTTGTTAAACCCGTCACTCCCTAATCCCCTTGCACTTGTCAACAGAGTACACAGGCACTTGATTTTGGACGGCTGATTTGATAAGGGGTTGGGGAAGAAGGGAGGGAAACAGGGACTGCTATTTTAGATAGGTCCTGCAATATTCTTGTAATTCAAGAGAGAACAAAGAACTCTTTCAAAACAGTGATACTGGACAGAGAAGCACTTTAAAAAGGAGCTGTGTATTGTGCTCTGGGATACCAGGGTTGTTTTGGCACCAAGTCTGAATCCCAGTCATTAGACCTGATATATGATGGTTACTGGGGCTCTGGGTGCGCAATTGGCATGGGGATCAAATGCAACAGCAGGTAGTGCTAAGCTCTTCAACAGTCCCTGGAGTGGCAGATATTTACAGTAAAAATGCACTTTGCATCTATTTCCAGCAATGGGGATAAAATTTGATATATGAAATGAGGAAGCTAGAGAAAAAAGACACCCTCAAACACGGTGTTCTCCAAAGGAAGAGTGGGGTTTTTTTCCCAGGCTCTGCTGCAGTGGGTAGTCACACTTCACTCTCTACTTTATCCCAAGTATCACAGTATCACAGTAATGATAAGGTTGGAAAAGACCTTAAAGATCATCCAGTCCAACCTAATTCCAAATAAACCAAATAAACCTAACATCTAACATCATGCAAAAAAGTTAGGAGAACCACCCAAATTTACACATAGGGCATGAGGTGGAGCTGAAAACAGATTTTGCTGAGAGAAGAGTAATGCACTCGGGTATTACTTCCATATGAGCGCTGAAGTCTAAAGAGAATTTAAGTCTGTTCTGACCCAGTCATGAACAATAGGTGCCCAAACCATAAAAGCACACACCAGCTACTCCACACGCTTTCAGCTACACAAAAGGTCCTTATCCTGACAACAAAACTTGAGACTTGGCAGGAAACAGCCCCTTTTCCAGAAGTCCAAAGGCTATAAGCTTTAGAGCATAAAAAGGACAAGGAGGGGAAGGGGAGTGGGAGTGGCAATTGAAGATGCATTCCATTGTCTGTTCTAGTGATTTAAAGACTGTTCAAGTAGGATGAACTGATAAAAGTACAACATACATAGATGGGAAGACTTAACTGGCCTGATGCTATAGAATTGTTTAGTTAGTTTTTTATAACTTTTCTACTATTGTTCCATTCTTGATGCTATTTTCCCCTTCCTTCCCTAAAACACAGATCCCTTTTTGGCCTGATTTAGGTAGCAGACCTTCTTTCTTACATATTCTTGACTTGACTTCTACCACAAGATGAGGCTGACAAAATCCAAACCCCACTCCACTAAATGCAGTACAATTCACACAAAATCATTTCTTAGGAAGCTTAATAATCAATACCTGAGCATGTAAATCTCCTCAGTTCAGAGATGAAAGTGTGGCCATCACCAACTCTGCACCACAGCCTTGACCCCTAAGTGGTCTGTGCTATTGAGTAATAAAAGTATTCCCCCTTCCTAAGTATCTCCTGAGCAGACATTGTCATGTCATGCTCTGTTAAATTACGTGTGATAGGTCTGTCGTTAGGATTACTCTGTAGAAGAGACATCTTGGAGGCTGCCAGATTCATTAAACATCTTCAGTGGGACTTCATGGGGGCCTTTCACTTACCCTGAACAAACAACAAACACACCCTTTGTGCTCAAGAACAAAGGGAGTTTTTGCACTTTTGTTTGATGTCAGTCACAACTGGAGATTAAAGCTTCTGCTCTGTGGATTTCAAAGTTGTCTCCCCCTTCCAAAGCTGCTCCTCTCACTGTTTGCTAGGCACTTCAAAAAGGTTTACAGGTAAAAAACCCCCGAACAGAACAATATTAATAACAATCAGCTTCAGAAACTCTAAGTATTTCTGGCATTTTAATGCATTTCCGTCGTAGATATGACTGAGGAGTAATGTATGTGGAAAGCATGCTTTTTTAAATTGTTTTGCGTCAGGGGCTGAAAAATTGGAATTGTAAACAGGAATTGCTGTGTTAAAATTGAAGTATGGTAGGCTCTGACCCACAGAAAACAAATGTAGCTCACATAAATCTGGGTTTGGGGAAGAACAGTTTGTTTCCCTAGTAAAGGATGCTAATGGTAGAGTTTGTATGAAGCCCCCACAAAGCCTGAGTAACAGCTTCTGTTGCAGTCTGCATGCTCTGAGAGGGATGTTCACTGGTGGATTACTGCAGCTTGCATGACTTTGGCTGCCTTTTCCAACATCTGTAGTATATATCAGTTAAACAACTTCCCAAAAAGTTGTCCAAAACTAAACAGGATGTCTACAGGAAGACATTTTGTCATCTCAGGGACAAAATAACACACAGTCCCTTTTAAAAGGGAATCCTAGCAAAAGTCTACCACCTTCACGTGTTGCTGTAGGATATCAAAATTGTAACAAGGTGAGGTGCTGTAAGAGCTGTAAAAATCAGAATAGGTATTTTGCACATTTCCTACTATTAGGAAATTAAAAGAGCTCTCTGGAATGTTGCATAGAGCACCCAAATGTATTGCTTTGATTATATGGGAATCTCTTCTCTCTGATCTGCAGGGTCTAATAATATAAAGTCTCATAGATGAGAGAGAGGTAAGCAGTAACATCTCATCTCCAAACATCCTGACTCAACTGTGTAGCAGTTTGATCCAACCCAAACATTCCCAACCTGTGAAGACAGGTTTTTGATTTGCTTCACTGTCCCTCTCCACACCTTGTTACAGTCATTTAGGTAGAAAATAGAATATGAACTAAATAAAGGGCCAAGTTCAGCTACCTAAATTCTTCAGGGTTGTCACAAGATGGATGGGGACACTATAGCTATGTAGTCTTCCCCTTCAGCAAAGATGTCAAACATCAGACAGCAGCTTTTTCTCTGACATTCAAGGGTTGAAACTGTCAATTGATTGTGGTATCTGGAACTCCTGGAGCCTAACAAAGGCAAAGGGTACAAGCTGGAACACAGGAGGTTCTAAGTAAACATAAGGAAAAACTTTTTCACTAGGAGGTTGACAATACTGGAACAGACTGCCAAGAAAGGTTGCAGAGTTTCCTTCTCTGAAGATGTTAAAAATCTGCCTGGATGTGTTCCTCTATGACCTACTCTAAGTGGTCCTACTCTGACAGGGAGATTGGATGATCTTTGAAGTTCCCTCCAACCCCTAACCTTTTGTGGTTCTGTGATTCTAACACATCTCTTACACAACTTTGAAGAAATATCAGGTTTTATCATCACAAGCGATTTGGTGATGATAGGGCCAAACCATGTGATTTGGACAGGATTTTGACCTGCCAGTTCTTGCAGGGGTCTATTTGACTGCACATAAATATCTTATTTAAACTATCTGGGGTTTCCAATGATGCTAAATAAAGATCAGGCCAGAAAACATCTTTCAAATTCTTTATATTTGACCAGTTATGAGAAGACTGTACACATAACAGTCACTCAGAGGTCACCTTGCTGCACTTGCTTAGTAGTTCCAGTATGAAATTATCTAATTACTGCAAGCAGCAGTAAACATGTTTAAATCTTCTATTTTGTGTCAGGATACTCTTCTTTGGACATAAATTGTGCAGAAACTCTCACCAAAAGTTGTGCTTTGATGTGGATTGGTGTTGGAATGCTTTAATGCACAGCAGTCCCATCATTAATATCAGGTTCACTTTAAATATTGAAACAGAGGACACAAACCATGTTCCCACAGGACACAAACCATAATGATGTAAAATCATAGTGTGGGCAAGGAAACAAGTTGTGCAGTTCAGAGAATTTTCATAAGCATTAAGCAAGCAACCGGGAGATATACTCAAGGGGTTGCTATTCCACAGGAGCTTTCCCCTTCACTTCTGTGTAGTTTAATAGTAGAGTTGATCACATTGAAGTTCCTTGTTACAATCTAAGGCAATAACAATAAGCAGATCACTCTCATGCCACATATTTCTTACTGTACAACATGTATCCATCTCCTTATTTGCAGTTCATAAAGCTACACCAGAAGGGAGAGAGGGAAAGATCCTACTTACAAATGATACCATTTCCCCAGAGCTGCTGTTATAGGTATGGCACTAGGAAAAATGCCTAAGCCCAAGTTGCCTAGATGTGAATCCAGGGAAGACAGATGGCAAATGGAAGAAAGAAATAAGAACACACACTGTGAGGGTCATATCTTGACAAAACCAGGGTGAAGCCAGAGAGGGCAGAAAGTTCTGGTAAAAAGGAAATGCTCTGAGGCCCCATCTTTTTATCATTTGCTAGATTATAAGTACAGTAGTGCCAGTAGAGATATTAAGCAGAAAGTTTTCCAACACGGTGTATGATTTCTCTCATTAGCTTCATCAACTCTCATTGATTCTACCCCACTGCACCACTAACCCATGAAGCACAGGATAGTCACACAGGATAGATGGCAGCTAGCACCCAAAAATCAAGTTCTGTGTATCAACAATGCTTGGGGAGCTTTCAGGGTTGGCCAGGTGACCATCCTTTGGGGCCGAAATGCTTACAACTAAGAGAGGATTCATCTGCAGTCCGCTACATCATCATTCAGGGCTGAAAAGGAACATTTGCCAAGTTTAAATGCCTGATGAAGACACAGTGCAAGGAAACACACAGATAAGACAGAGCACAGCATGCAGAGTCCAGTTCTCAGCATTAGTACCAGGCAGAATACAAGACATCCTATGCCTGAAATTCATACAGTTTGAATCAGTTGAAAAGTCAAAGGGTTCCTGCCTCAAGGAAAGTGTTATCTAACATTTTATAACAGTAAATAATCTATTCCATAGTCTACCCAGCACAGTTCAACTTCATTTCACTGCAAAGTTCTTTGAAGCCCTTGCCCTCTACTTTCTGAAACAGAAGAAGAGTAGGAAAACGTATGTTCAAAATAGATTACGATATTTAACTGCTAATAGGAAATTCTCTATGCAGTACCAGTAGATCAAATTATTTTCATTATATCATTTGGTCACAAAGGATAGTGACATAATTAGGGAGCTAAATAGCAACAGTTTTCTTCTGGTAAATTTGCTGTAGCTAATTTTGTTAATAAGACTGATAATTGTTTTACGCTCATTCAATATGTTAAGTTTACCTAATAGTAAAACCAATCAGAACCTTTAAATTAATTTTTGTTTCATTTCTAAAAGAATCAATGTCATTATTAATCATAAAAGGAATGTTGAGTCACAGGATGATAAATCTCCTTTGAGCTTATTTGACTTTCATATTTATGGTTTGGATAAGGTTATTATGAAGGAATTTTCAAGAAATGATTGAGGAGGGAAGGGAGGAGAGATAGGAAATAGTGTGCTGAACACTGACTTCAGCAGAATGCATGCAAGCAGTCTGTTTTTTTTAAGTTCTGCAGATTTGAGCTCGGCAAAAGTGTTCAAAATACAACAAATGCTCAGACTGTCTGGCTACAATCCCTATGATGTCAAATTTTCAGAACAGTGTGTTCAAGAGTGGGTTTACAAGAAAACAAGAGAGGAGATCTGGGACATTCAACTCATAGGATTTTGCATGTCTGGCATTGGTGATTTTGCATCAGAAAGCATCAGAAAAAAACCTTTGCTCAGTTGCCTTGTTGCATTTCTAGCTTCACTGCAAAAAAAGTTACCACACAGCAGCTATTTCAGCTATACTTCTACAACTCAGTATACTGTAGTGCAGTGAAATGTCCTAGATAAATGTGTCCAATTTTCACAAAGCCAGTGGTGCCCACATTGCTTTTTACATGCTTTGACAGGATAAGGTCAGTGCCCATTGGCTGTGCAAGGAAGGGAGAATGTCATCAGTGCTGCTATTGTCATAGTAACGTTCCAGCTCGGCTTTGGGAGGTGGCAGTCCTTGGTCACCATGCCAAGGAGCTGCACACTTACACTTTCACTGTTAACTCTGTATTTTAAAAGACAGGACAAACACTGATCTCTGTTTAAGAGCAGTCTATTGTCTTGAAAGGGAAAACACATGGTATGTTATGCTGACATGTTGGCAAATCAGAGGTTTTATTCCTAGAACTTACCTTGCCTTCTGTTGATGAGGATTTTAATAAAACTGGAGAGCTAAACATGCTTGGATGTGGATCTGGATTCTCCCTGTATCTTCCTTTGTTTACTAAAGTAATCTCCCAGGCTTTGAGATCCATAAAATACAGAGTCAATTTTCTTCCACATCCATCCCACCTGACCACTGTACCCACAGAAATAAATCAACAAAACCTAGATGCCTCCTTCCCTCCAGTTCTTTAAAACTGATCACAATGACACACCAAATAAATGTTTATTAATAGTTCATGATGGAATACATCTCACTGATAAAATGCAAAAATGTGAACAATTAAAAGAAAAGAAATAACTTCAACACAAGTTTTATAAAGGCATTCTTTCTTTCCTTGTAGCTTTTAAGAGACAAACCTATCAAATGAAAATGTTCTGATAATGTATTACCATGCTGAGTTAATTATCAATTGGAAGTTACTTAAGCATACTTTAATGATATGCTTAAAGCATTATTTTCAACTCTAATAGCTATTAATGGTAGGAAGAGAAAATGAATCCAATTTTCCTTAACTTAAAGTGGAGTTCTATTAAGCCTAACTGAACAAAATCCTAAATACATCAAATTCTTTAGGTATTTTAGCAAATGGGAACCCACACTGTCTATATTTCAAGTCTAGCTAAATACTCCTTTCCAGGCAGCACTTACATAACTATTGTCAGTGCTAGAGAAATCAGATTCAGTTCTTCAAATGGTACGAAATCATTCCATAGACTGAGACAGCTGAACTGAGGGGAGAATAGCATTCCTACAGGAACAATTCAGGATGAAAATCCAAGGAGACATTGACCTCATTTTCAAGGATTCCTTTCTCTCTAGTTAGAGAACATCATTTCACAGATACTTGACCCTGTGGACATAAAGCCAAATATACCTTAGAAATTCCTAATAACATTCAAAACATCTTAAGGTCCTTTTGGGTGCCAGAAATTCCATCCCCAAACAATTTCTATTTACTTCAATTGCTTTTCTGCACTCTTCAAAACATTTGCTCCATCTCTGACAAATTAGTGGATTTTGCTAGTCTTGTGTGATTTCAAAGACTATAACAACCTTCAATCATCTGTTGTCTCATAGGTCAAACAGTCTGACCAATTTAAGCCAGAAAAATCATTAACCTAGTGGTACTTTCTGTCCTAGAGATGCAATGTAGTGTGAACAACTAATTGCAAGGTGTTGCGAGTTATTCTAGAAAAGACTTCCTTTCCTAACTCATAAATCAAAATAAATATGATTGAATATTTTATGGGACACAGCACTAATGAAAGCATGACATTCTCCAACCTCTCCCATGCTGATCTTTTAAACCTGATAATCTTATTAAGGTATTTCAGTGTCAAAAAATGTAATAATAAAATGCAGAGAGAAAATTGCTTATAATCACAGAAGCATAGAATGGTTTGTTTTGGAAAGGACCTCAAACATCATCTAGTTCCAACCCCCCTGCCATAGGCAGGGACACTTTCCACTCGATCAGGTTGCCCAAAGCTCTATCCAACCTGGCCTTGAACACTTCCAGGGAGGAGGGCAATCCATAACCTCCCTGGTTACTTGTTTCAGTGCCTCACTACCCACAGAATGAGGAATTTCTTTCTAAGATATAATCTAAGTCCATTCACCTTGACCTATGACTACACTCCCTGATAAAGAGTCGTAGAATCACAGAGGCTGAAAAAGACCTCTGAGATCATCAAGTCCAGCAATAAATGCCACACCCAATCTTCTCTTAAACACCTCTGGAGACTTCACTGTGTCCCCTCCCCTTCTCTGCAATACACCACCTTCATGTCCTGGAAGGCCACTGTAAGGTGTCCCCAAAGCCCTCCAACTGGCCAATCTAGATTCTATGAAGCCTACTCTCCTCCAGGCTGAACCATTATAACTCTCTCAGTCTGTCCTCACAGGAGAGGTTCTCCAGACTCTTGATCATGTTTGTGGTTCCCTCTGGACCTGCTCCAACAGGTTGTTTTTGCCCCCAGCAAAGGACACAATCCCCCAGCACACTGACAGCTCATATCCAGCTTTACATCCATCAGCACCCCCAAGTCCTACTCTGCAGGCCTGCTCTAATCCACTCATTGCACAGCCTGTATTTTCACTTGGGATGTAAAAATTGGCTCTTTTCAGCCATTACATGTATTTTTAGGTATTTTCAGTGTTTTCATTACTGATTTTCTTCTTGCATTAGCACTTCTGAAACAGGCCTATGAAATCTAATGCCTTCCTATTCCATTTTCATTATGAAAAAAAAATTACAAGTCATCTTCGTTACCTTGGGAGCAAGACAGTTGTTAGGAAAAGCAGCTTCACTCAATCATCAGGTTTCAATATGTTTAAATTAAGCTGCTCCTAAATCTTACAACCATGTACTTCAGCAAAGTCACTCAAAACACTCAAAAAAGGGAGACTTTTGATGCCAGAGATGCATCAGTGTTAAAGCTGTGACTATTTTGTTGTAAGATCCTAGAAATGGGGTATGAACCTGCCAAATGTCAACACATGTTCTTGTTTATAGATTTTTAAGGCTAAATTATTTATTTGTTTATGTAGCTTTTATGGCATTTAAGAACAAGTTTCATATAGCCTCAGTTAAGCTTTAAAACCAAATGTGTCTACATCTACACATCTGAAAGAACATATGTTTAGTTGTTTGTTGCCACCCTCTAAACAAGCAACAGAAACCTGTGGTAGAGTCCCTCCTCTTTTATTTTTCAAAAACTTTCGAAAGGCGATAAATTCTTCTGAACTTGAACAATCCTAGACACACACACACATAATGGCACATGGCTGAAACAATGAACCCTAAATGTAGGCATCCTTATCTTCTTGCTTTGGGACTGGGACTCCTGTGCTGACTATTCTCATGTAGAACAACAGTATTTGCCATACATGTGCTGCCAGTACTCATTCATATGAATGGAGTAGATAGCTGTCAAGCACAAATCTCCAGCATTAGCTCCTAAATTTCCCTCCACTTTTAAAAGACGGTCTCACCTGATCAAAGATTTGAAACTTGGATGTTTATGTTAAAAATCAGATGGGTTTGTTAACCCAGGTTTCAGGTCCTTTTGGACTCTCGCTGGCTGAGGCTGCAAAAATAACAGTTCAAAATTCAAACATCCCTTCCTATGGGAGCCTTTAGCAAATAGTCAGTGATGTATACAGTCTCAAGAGAAAGCAGAGTTGCCTCTCACTGGTGTTATTACCTTTAAACCCTTGCCAAAATAAAAAAGGAAAAATAAAGCTGCAGATTTTCACTCATGGAGTCAAGTAACAGAAGACAGGAAGGAGGAAATTTTAAACCAATAAATACTCTACCTGAAGGAGGATAAAAAACTAGTCCCAAAACTGCAGTCAAATATTTATACTTCTGAAGATTCAGGCAAAATTTCAAATCAAGCTGTACTGTTAAAAGCACCATTCTCTGCTCTGTTCAATCTTCTTTGCTTCATTCTGTCTGCGCTCTTCTGCTGCTGTTTCTGTCTGTGTTGAGAGCTTCAGCTACAAAGAAAGATAATCTACAAAGCCACAGAGATGGAACTGCTGTCTGGCTGAAGACTCAAGGATGGCCAGGGACCAACCTTGTGGAAGGGGCTACATCACCATCCTGAGCCCTCTATGAAGTCCATTCATGTCCCTAAAAATAGACCAAAAATTTTGGGCATCTTGGATCTTTTTCTTCCTGCTTGGATATTTCATACATTTGGGAAGCTCTATCATTCCTATAAAACAAATACTTAAGAAGATCTGTTTTTCTCATTAAATTTTGTTTTGTATGGAAAATTAAGTCCCAAATCTTTGGAGATACATCAGATTGCATTTCATCTAGACATTTATTGCAGAAAAGATCTGTAAAAAAGATACAAGAATACGAGAGTCTTCTTAAGCTCATCTTATGTAGCATCTGCACGACCAACACAAACACACTTGCCAGCCTGGGTCTGTGTCTACTACCTAACTTTATAGTAATTGTTCCTCAGATGCGGAAGAAAGTGAAACAAACAACATGGTACTATTATTATTTTAACTCAAAGATACTAAAATCAATTTTTCATGATAACAATACAAACAGCTCTTGACAGAGGGTTATACTTTCCTTGAGGAAACCAGCTGCATTATTTTAAAATTGCCAAAAGAATTTGCTCTGGATAGATACATTCTAGGGAAATAGAAGAGTAAAGAAGTGTTTTCTACTTCCCATCCCATCAAGGCCCATGGATTTAAGTACATCTAGTTTGCTCAACACATCCCTAACCCAGTCCTCATCAACCAAGGCAGGCTCCTCTTTTGCCTCGAGTTCCTCTGGAGCCTCAGCAGTCTGGGGTTTGGTATCAGGACATATCCCAGAAGTGTAGAAGTACAGTCATATGGTCAAGCTTCTCTATCAGTATTGCACAGCAGAAAAATACTTTTCAGTACTGAAACTTACTGTACACTGGTTTTCTTCCCACCTTCACACAGAACCGTTTTGTGTCACAAACCCTGTATGCGGGGAACTGAACATAGGTGTAAATTCTTTCCTCCAGCTGCTTTATATTCCAGAGAGACATAGAGACTTCAGTGTAAAAGATAATTGCCTTTTCTCATTCCTACTCTTGCACATGTAATATGTGAACAACCTCCTGAGAGGTGTTGACCAGCTTTATTCTTAACCATAAAGAAGTTTTAAGCCAGTGTCAGTGGTTTACTTGGATATATTAGTTTTATCATTGTAGTCCACATTAGCCCGGCTTGTGCACAAGGATCACATCAAAGACCAAAAGGCCCACAATACTCCTTAATTATATGAGTAAAAATCAGATCAGAATGCAGTTGTGTTGCTTCTTTTCCCAGCATAGTTAGTGTCAGTTTAGGTAACTTTTCAAGCAAGTGATTCTTCTGCAATGAAATGCAGTGAAATGAATTTCAGTGTGATAGATTTCATTATTATACTTTCAACAAAGGAGCAAGTATTTTTCTTTTGATATGTTTTATTTTGCAGTAAATGGACTGCCAAACATCCATTACAGCAATGTAATCAATGCAATCTTTTCACCTTCTTTGGAAAAAAAACAATCCAACCAACTCAACATCTCCCTCCAGAAAGTTCAGATCCTCAACACAAGTCCCCAGGTTTATGTTTCCACAATTATTCAAAGTTCCAGGTATTCAGAGACTTCACTATCCATGATACCTAAAGGGAAACTATACAATGACTGACTTCATAGTTATTGCAATTTGACATTGTGCTTTTCAATCTCCAGGGTCTAAATTCTTAGTTGAATTACAGATTAATGATAATGGCACTAATGAAACAGCTGTCAGTTTATAAAAGTGCACAACTCAGAACAGATTATACCCAAAACTTAACCAGTACAAAGACACAACTGTGTCAGTGGAGGCTGAGCCTATTTCTGTACAGTATTTTTATTTTGTAGACTAAATTGCTTTCAAATTGCATTAATTCCATTTTTCATTTTATTCATTTAGAGGCATATAAATATTTAGGCTGTAAGGAGGGGTTTGTATCATTACCTATTCTCCCAATTGCTTCAAATCAGATTGAGAGGTTTGCATTAGAATTTTTGAAGCTATACTTAAATGAAATGAGAATAATGTATGCAATGCATCACCACACCTGATGTATTATATAATGCAGCTACTCATTACTTCAGATTTTCATGAAGTTAAAAATTAAAAAAAATCCAGTCAGTCTCCTCTTTTTACTACCCGCCTTAATTGTTTAATACTTTTGATAGCCATTCCCTAGAACTTCTCATTCCTACCTGCAGAAACGAGGAACAATGCAGCCTATATTAATCTCATTCAAGCATCATTTACTGCCACATATATAATTGCATTCTAGAAAAGCAGAAGGGTTTTGGAGTCTGAAAGTCATCAATATCTCATTTTTATCTGTGCTCCAGACATGAAAAGCATCACTAGGTAGGGCTAAAACCAAAATCAGTATTAGAAACAACATTTTGGCCTTTCATCTGTTAAAAACCCTCCTCTGCTGCAAGGTCTGTTTTTTGCTGTAACTCTAGAAGTAGGTCGCTGAAGCATGAACTCCAAAAAAAATATCCTCCAAACAACCATCTCACAGGTATTGTAGATTACTTTAGGTAGTTTAGGAGTAAACCCAGCATCAAGAGAGTGCAATTCCAGCATATTCTCAGCTGGACTTGTTTGCTATGTCCCTCTCTGCATTCTAATGGAAATGACAGAGTAAAGTTTGTAAAACTATCAAAAAAACAAGTTCTTGAAAAACTAGAAAGAAAAGAATCAGTCCCAGGTGCTGTGAGAGACTTAGTAGAGTCTTACTTTCCAACTTAGTAAAGTCTTACTTTCCCCTGATGCCTGCTGACTTCGTGCACTGTGTACTCCTCAGGCTTTGATCCTGACAGCACCTCTCAGAACCAGACTCCCCTAATTTTACCAGTTGTATGCGTACATTACTTTTCAAACTGCTGATGAAATACATGACAGTTGTCTGAATTCCGTCTTAGATCTGAGATTTCTTTGTAGGGCAGGTTCACATGATAATAATACAATGCACGTTAGAAACAGCGTTTTGAGGAAAGCAAAGTTAATAATTAATTCTGTCTCTGTAAGTCCCCCACATCACTTGTAAAATCAGTGTATTAATTAGCACTGCTTGTGGCAGTTTTACAGGAACAACTGCTTCCTCTCCCTGGCTCCGTCTCTTAGTAGGAAAGCCTTGTGCCTCTGCACATGCCTCTTTCCTGTGACTGCACCTTCAGAACCACAAATAATTTTATTTTAGAAAAACACAGCTTTTGAAAAGCAATGCAGAGAAATGCCAATGCTCAGTTAATAACTGGGAAAGTTCACTAGCGTTTAGTCATATTCTTCCTATCCCTACACCAACACACCTTCCTAAGTCACCTGAAAGACACCATTACAATATAAACTGGCTAGTAGCGAAATCAAGAAAATGTTTTATTAACTGTCATTTCAGAAGGATATCCTTTCAACTGCAAGGACCCTTATGTTTATAAATGCACTACAAAACTCTGGAACAATTTATGTTTATTTATGCCCAGAAGCTGCTATAAATGCAAAAAGAATTTTTCTAAGAGCACTGAAACTGCTTTCCTCCAGCAGCCTTCAAAAATCTCCATCATTTTAATTGAAGATACTTTCTTGGGGTTTTGGTGTGGGTTTTTTTTTTGGTGTTTTTGGGTTTTTTTTAAGCTGTATAAACAATTATCTCTGCAAAAGTCACATGAATGCAAGAGAAAGAAGTTAAAGTGTTTGCTCAGTTCAAAAAGCATCACATGATGCTACATTTAGGATGGCATGCCTTTGAAAAGGCACTGTCAAGAATCTGAAGGCTTCAGAATACTCATCTAATTTCTGTTTTGGATGTGACTTACAAAAGACACTCTGCACTTTGATCAGGGAGTTATATTTAGAAAGGACTACACGAACCAAATGATTTTTCCAACAGATTCATGACTTGTTTTCTGTCCACTGACTATCTAAATAGGTCCCTGGATGGTGATAAATGAAGGCTTAAAAAAGGAAAAAAAAACATAGCCCATCACTAATCAGATAAAGCAGCAGAAATTACTTACACAGAGGATGTTTTTGTATAACTTCAGAGGACTTGGTTTCTCAAAACACTGCACTCATCTCTAAAGTCAGTGAGACTTAAACAAATGCAGATGGGCTTTGCTGAAATATGGTCTTGAAACAGCATTCAAATTAAAAAAAAATGAAAAAGAAAAGCATGGAAGACACAAGGCACACTTTTTTATTCCTACCTAATGGATAGGTATGTAGATGAAAAGACACAAGACATGAACTTGCAAAGCATTGGGGAAACAAAGAGGATATGCTTCCAACATAGTTTAGAATATTACTGTATTGCAATAATTTTTTTCCTAAAAGAAAATATATAAATCTATTCTGGTAAGTAATGAATTTTGTCACACTGCAAGAACTGGAAGATGAACCCCATAGAAAACAAAGGACTATGTATTGGATTTTTAATCCAATAGTATATGGTCAAGCTATCATATTATCCTGTTCTCTCTTGCCTGAATGTTTGACAGCTGGAGTTTTTGCTCTCTGCACTGTCACAGCATAGGAAGAAGTCAATGTTGGTTTTTGCTAAGCAGAATGTTAAAATTTCTTATCTACTTCAATATGAACAGAATTAAAGTTATCTAAGAGTATTGCCAAGACCTGGTTCAAGTTTCTTATTAATCTTGGCATAAATTTTCCTTTTGCTCTCTCTTCTTAGTGTATTGCCATAAATTCTTATAAAGACAGCTTTAAAAGTTTTTGAGGTTTGGTTTTGTGTTGTTTTGGTTTTTGAGGTTTGGTTTTGTGTGGTTTTGGGGTTTTTTTTTAAAACTTTATTTTACAACTGTATGTAGTAAAATGAACAAGCCCCTAGAAACCTGTCTGAACAACACATTAAATGACAGGTCAGAAATATAAAATGTAATTACAGATTGAGAGCAATTTCAGACCATATGTTACTGAAACATGTCAGCGATTTCATATATTAAATGACCCTTCAGTTACTCTGAAAATCAAACTATTTTTTATACAATTTCAAATATTCACATAAATTTCTTGGCACACAGAAATCACCTGAACTATTTATTTTTGTGGAACAACACCACTTTACAGCAGCTGGATGATGTGACATGTACGAAATCTATTATTTCAGCAGGATTTAACCAGACAGAACAGCTTTCAAGGTACATTACTGATAAGGGATGGTTTGATAAGAATAGGCTGATTTTATTATAGGCTCAGCTGATTCAGAGGTCCTGAAATAAGATAGCTGAAAATCCCCCAGTTCCTTGATAGCATCAACATTGTATAAAGACAAGAGACTGATGAAATGCTGATAAATAACCACTGGTGTTAGAGGAAGGAAACCAATTACAGACGTTGTCACAAACAGATTTGGCAGCTTTTCCATATGAGGATATTATATTTCTAAAGGTAGGCAGATTTGGGAGCCCACAGTGAGGAAAATGTAAACACTTGTAAGTGCTGTAATTTCAAAAAAGGGAACAGATCACTCCTTGTTTGTCTCAAGCTTTTCCAAGCTTTTATGACAGTCCAGCTTGAGAAGTTTCTTAGTTTGCTATCTTCACTGCCTTGACTTCTAAGCTCAGCTGGATAGGGTTATCAAATAGTTCTCACATTTAACAATCAAAACTCCAAAGACCCATTAAACTGGCGAAGTTAAAGACAATCTTAAGTGTGAAACATTTTAAAAAAAAGATTGCATTCCTGACTACAGCAGACAGTATTACTTACAAGGAAGGCTAATCCATTCAGCCTGAGAAAGCTATATTTCACATTTGATTAAAAACATGCCACTCTTAAGTACACAGAAAAGGCTGGAGCATGGTGGAGTCAGGTCACTCCTGCTCTACCTAATATTTTCTCTGAAGTTGCAGAGATCTGGCAGAAACATTAATCTTCTTTCCACCCCCTTTCCCCCCTGCTAAATCCGCTTCTAGGAAAACCCTCTCTCATGATGCCCACGGGGAAGATGTCCCTGCTGAGACAGGATAAAAGACTCCTACATGACTCTTACTAGACAGTATGGGTCCATCAGTGGCTTATATCCAGGAAAACAATCATATAGTCTGTTGATCTGTGAAAGAGCCCTCTACAGATTGTGAGCTCTGTCTAGTTCCCATTATAAAACACCTGTGCAAAACAAACATGCCACTGGCTTTTTGCAACTATAGTTTACTAGATTCTGTTATCACTGCCGCCACAGAGACATAAAACAATAAAAAGAAAGGACAGTTGAGAAACATTTATCATCTGTTTTTTACATTCTTAATTCCCTTTTCAATCCCATGGTGTTGTAGGACGCTAAATGCACTGGAAATTTAAATTGGCATCCAGCATCCAAATCACTGAAAGAAGTGCAGCAGACTAGAAAATGAAAGAAGCCAAAAGGCAAAAATCTAAGAACAGCTGCTGGCAGAGTTCCCCTTCCTCTTCCCATTTTGCAAGTCACACTATTTTCTAATTTGCAAGAAAATAAATTAACCTGTAACAGAATGTCTTAGTCTCTGCCACACAACAGGGGCTTATAGCATTTAAATCTCTGTAAAAATTAATTGTAACTTGTAAATAAGAAGTAGATTCTCTTAGTGATATAATGGAGCCAGGTCCTCTTCTTGCATTATGTTTTCTGAGCAATGGAACCTAATTTTACAAGCACTGAAAAGCCTTTCCCAACACTTGAAATAGTGTGGGGTGTTTTGTTTTCTTTTGTTAATGTATTGTATCTTCATAATTTAACCCCCTGCTGCATTTCCAAGGCTTCACATCCTATAATCTGGCAGAGTAGTAGATGCGTTCATTACTGGATAGTGCTGCTTTGAATAGAGAATAACAGCCACCTCTAGGACAGTGTAGCTACAGGACCAAGTGCATATATGAATCTAGACAAATTTTACCTTTATTTGGCCAACAGTTGGCAATGTCAAGAGAACAAGGCAAGATCTCAGCAGGCTGTGGAGACTGCCTATTTCTCAGACAACCCTCCTAGTTTGAAATGGAGTTGGTAAGACACTTTGAAAACAAGAACTGCCTATTTACACCTAATTGCCTCCAACACCTTCAGTCTGATGCTTTCTGATGCTTCTCTGAATGGATAAGAATTTACTACCATATACCTGTTTATTTCTTAACAATGATACTGGGGATTTGTATGACTAGGTAAAGCTCCTCACCCCAAACTATATATCAAAAGCAACAAAAAACCCCAAAACCCTGACATAAGAGAGGAAAAAAAAGAAAGAATCTCATGGTCATCCCAGCCTACTCCAGGAGAACCCCAATTAATCTAGTCTAGGGCAGAATCATCACCAATTCACTCAGTTGTTTAATTAGGCAAACATTAACTATGGGAACAAAGAGTTGCAAAAACGCCTGTTGATGGGCCTCATAACACAACTAAGAAGCATAACCTTATTCTTTTATGCTTCTATTTCCTATGAAGTCACTGAAAAAAAACCCAGCAGCCTAGGAGAACTTCTGTAGCATGTGTTTCTAACGTTTAATAATTGCTCATTGTCTCTGACATGCAGTTGTAATCTGTTGCAGGGATCAGTGATACAGAAACAGGAGTATTTTAAAGAAATTAATTATGAGATTTAGCCCTTTTGGAGCAGTTTGGTTGGTCTCCACTGTCCACTATGAAGGTCCTGATGCTGGAAGGTAGCCCCCCACAGGTTAAAAAAAGAGGAGGTTTTAAATAAATAGATTTTTTAAAAGGTTATGACTCACTGAGTAAAAATTTGTCATAAATACTTGAGTTGCTAAATCTTCTGGGAGCCAGAAATTTATTGGTAACGACTGGGATATGAGCCCATAAATGCATAAATGTTTTTCTGCTGTTAAACTAAGTTGTTTTGAAAACTGTACTAAATCCAGTTCTTCCCCTTCCTTCTGTGAAATGTAATTGCTACAGTCTCACTGAAGAGAGGATATTTACCGGCTGCAGTTTAGTAAAGCTTATCTGCACAAACACATAGGTAAATGAAGGCAGTTTAACTTGGAAAAGGACTACCACATTTTAGCATAAGCATCCTGTAAAAGCCCTTCCCACATTACACTCACAAACAGAAGATGCAGGACAGCATTGCAGATAAAATCAGCTGAAGCAGAGCTTTATTTTGAAGGTATGGCATACTAACAAAACAATGCAAAGAGAAAATGAAGAACAAAGTGGTGGAGGGGGAAATTATTAATTTCCAGCTGTTCTCTTTAAGGGATAAATCCAGCCTTGCTCTGACAATGTTAAATTTTACAAGAATGAGTAAAGAGGGAAGTTTTGCATCCTACTCTGATCAATTCTATACCACTTGCGTTCACAGTATGTAATGTTTCATCAATGCATGTTATCAGACAAAAGATAAAGCTGTGTGTCCCCATGCTATTTTAAGTGTATTTATGAAATCCTTGCACCATCACCAACAGAAACCGCATTGCCATACCTGAGATATGGTTTGGTCTTTTTATGTAGCTTTTGTTGCTGAACAATCATTTCTGTCTAGCTAGTAAAGATTATCTATATGTTCATATTCCATAATTCTCTTTCACAGTTATAAGTAGTTTAATTTTGATTTCTTTGAAACCAACTTAATGAAAACTGCTTGACCATAAAAGCTAATTACTAAAGACTTCCAGTGTTAATCACATGCAATAGATTATAGCTAGAGGATGCAAAAAGACCATTTATTCCATAATAACTGTTGTATTTTATCATTTTCAGCTGCACAGCAATGCAAAGGTAATGACTTTTTTTAAAAAAAAAAACCATCTATACTGCTATCCTTTTTCATGTTTTTTTTTTGCTAACATCTGCTTGCAATATCCAAGTGAAGTCTCTGGAGAACCACATAATCATTTTCAGATGTTGATACACTGGAAATGGAAGATTTTGAGATCTCAAGGAGCATTAATGCCATGCAGCATAATAATTCAAATGTTAACTCTGCCTGTGACTTACTCACATTAATGCCAGCTTAACAGACCTGCTGCAAACAGTGAAAAGACAAACCAGTTAGCTCTGTTCTTTAAGGCAAAGGGACTTCTGCATTCTCCAGTAAGGATGACCCCTGAGGAGAAAAGCTGGTTTGCACTATCTGTGCCAGGCTGAACAACCAGCTATCTAGGAACATTCAAGGAAGAAAAGATAGAGTAAAGCATCTGGCACCACTCACATCTTTAGGGACAAACAATTTTAGTCAGATAAATGGAAAATTATTCCTGGCTGACTTATACTGAAATTAAAACCAAATTGATAATGCCACATCACATCACAATCCTTCTGTGGCTTATATGGCCCTTGGTGACTTAAGGAACTACAACTGCCTAACTGCAGTTGATCTAAAATTACCCTTCTTATTCATAAAGACTAGCACAGTCCACTCTGGTGGCTACTTTAGTACTGGGTATCAAAAAGTCCGAGATGTTTCACTAACCACCAAGAAATTCATATGTTGCTTGCAATCAGCTCTTATTGTTTGATATTTGTGAAGTACCAAGTGTTCTGCACCAGCAGATAAAGGCATGAAGAAAAGTTTCTTGTGACAATGAGATTGTCATTTAGTTACACTGTGCACAGACAAAGGAGAGTGTAATGGGAAGCAAAAGAGTGAGCAGAGTAATTGAATGATGCATTTAAGCATACATTTTGTTATCTCTGTGGGATTTTATGTTTGTTTTCTTCTTGACTTATTGAATTCACTGTTCATACTTTTCAATCATTCATTAGCTAAACAGCTCTCTCGTGGTTTGACTAGATTAGGAAATAAGGAGTAGGACAAGCTAAAACTAGGAAGAAGGTGGGTATTTCATTAAGTGGAGGCAGGTTACATCACTTCTGGAACACCTTTTGCTGCTCACTCATTAGCATTTACCAAAGAGCTGCCTGATGGAGGCTATGCTCTACAGAACCAGTTTATTCTGTGAAGCCTATTCAGACATGATGGTTTGCTGCAGACGTTGCTGGTCAGCCAAAACTCAGCCAACCAAATCATTTGGATTTGGAACATAAAATGAATATAGGCAGAATCTAATTATCCTGACAGATCATGGAAAATAGGTGATCCTTTTAGCATCTGGCAGCCCCATTAGAAATTATTCTGTTAAACAGAATAATGGAAAGGTTTTATAGAAGGATTTTATTTTCCTCCCTATAATGAGTCATGGGGCAAGTTGGTACAATGTATTTCATATGATTTTAGACCTCTTCAAAAAAGTTCACAACTAAACCATTAACTCAGACTCTCCTGTAGTAATGCTACTTTTTTTCCCCCGTTGAGTAGGAATCCATAAAACTTATTTTAAGTAGCTATCTTGGGCATAGTTATGGTCTAGTGACCACAAAGGAAGCACCAAATGGCCAGTCCAGACAAAAGAGTCTGTAGTGTTGATATCAATATGTAATTACAACATAGTTGTATGATTTTTCTAAAATCTCAAAAAATACTCCAAAGGAAACATGGATCAGCACTCGTCACAAGCCTAAAAAAAGCCAAATAGATCCTCCCCAGTGGAGGTTATTTGTACTTAATAAATATCCATAAGGAACCTAATGATGTGAGAATATTTGAAATACACAATGTTAAGAAAACAGGCAAAATTAAATACACATTAAACATTTAGAAAATGTCAACTATTTGATGGAGGTGAATTTACAGACAGACTTTACATACCCTCATTTAAAGGAAGTTGACAATAAAATGGAAGCTTGAACATGCAGATGTGAGGTGATATGACTGTCTTCCAGCTAAGTCAGGAAAACATTTGCAAAAGTGACTTTATACCATTTTATCGCAACAATGTAAATAAAACTTAGCCCTAGCAAAGGTTACCTGCTATATGGCACTTTTTTCAATATTAAATGCGGAAAAAAACTCTGTTAGAAAATCTTACAGGGATATCCTTAATTAGTCAATAAAGTTGTGCTTGTGGCTATGAATATTGTAATCTCTTGGGGGCAATAAACACATCTCCTTGTGTGTTTCTTGCCGAGAATAAAAATAACCCAACCCACCAATCTGCCTTTAGCCGGCTTTCTCCACCCCATTATTGGAATATTATTTCTAATGCAAATAAAATCTAAGTTCTAAAAATATACCCAGAGTGTACATTCAGAGTCTTCAAAAGCAGACTAAGATCTTGTTAGTCAATATTATTCTTTCCTGGTGGCACAGAATTCTGAATAATTTCTTATGTCCTCAGAAATTTCACCTCAGGTTCAGTTCTGACTTTTAAACACCCAAGGATGCCCAAGCTACATTTTCATATTATACTAAAGAAGGGAGAAGTCTTCAGGACAATACAGGTGATTTAGATAAAGCTTAAAATGGAAGACGATGAAGTCACCTACATTTATATTCTATGCTGATGTAAACCACAGCTTGTAATATTTCCAGTTGCTACACTCAAATCTGTCTGGACATTTGGTAGACTTTTCTGGCCATACTGTGTTTCAGGGGCCAATTATAACCAACAAGGTGATTGTCCTCTTACTTGATAAGGTCCTTAACTGCAAAAAGTAGAAAAACATATTTAAATAAAATCTTATACATTCTTAGGATAATATTGTCTCTTTAACTTTGCTTGCAATGTTTTATTTCAGTTACACCCAGAAGTAATTCAGAAATCACTAGTAATAGAACAAGCTTATCCAACAGGTTTGGAGTCTCTTTTTGGAGAATCAGTTTAATTAAGTGTAGGGGGCTTTAACTTTAAATATTATTTCATAACACCTTGTTTTTGATGAAGAGGGTTAAAAATAACTTGCAAAACAAGTATCCCACATTCTGAAAGCTCTTTTTGGAACATATGGTCTTATCCTTCAGAAATTATGTGTTCTCTTAACACAGGCTGTGACAATCAAGTAGCATATGAAGTACTGCTATATTATAATTACTCAGTTATGCCAAGCTTTTCAACAAAACTTTCCCAGAAGTTCCTGTCACTCAATTCTGAATGTGCATTCAGAGATTTGAAACTTTAATGAGTTTGATCCAGCTAAGTAAAAGCCCCACCCAGCCTGTGAAGACAGTCTCTGCTAGGTAGGCTGTGTCTTGGCAATAGCTAGCCCCAGGCAATGAATACCAAGTCCCAGACAACATTCAGAGAATTAAAAAAGCTGTACCCTAGAAGCAAAGTCTCCTATCTAAATGGCATCAACACACTCCCATCTCCGGGGAACAGATGGATCCATCACATAAAGCTTTGTGAAATGTGAAACGAGAAACGAGCCAGGCTCGAAGCACAGTACCATATTACAAACTCTGCTCGTGTTTCTTAAACACCTTCGTATAAAAAGACTCATTATTGACATTATGTTAATATATTTCACGGGGGTCACCTGATAGTCTCTTAACTTAATAATGGAGTGAATTTGGCTGGTGTATTAGCTGGTGTCCATGCAAGCAGCATTTTAAATCTAAATCTGAATTTAGTCTGGATGAATTTTGTATCGCTTCCAGATCATGTCTGTTCAGATGCAAATCCCGCACTTTAAAGAGTTGCACCCAGCCACTTCGCAGTGAAGCGCATAGTTTCTGATTTTGTCAGCTCTCTCCTTTGCAAAAATTCAAAGATTCCTCTCCCAATGATGCTCAGAAAAACACTTAATATGCAGTGGTAAGCTCTGACAGGTCACTGCAGCACAGCAAACAGACCTACAGAAAGCCCATACATCACCATATAGTTTATGGATGGCCTATAACATGTAGAAAACAGCAAACTCTTCAGCCATCCATCAAACACTGCTGCAGCAAGCTGGATCTACAGATGGGAGCTCTTCATGGGTCAGCAGCCTTCGAATCTACTCTGCAAGATGCAAGTAGATCCTCTGAACACACAAAGCAGATTAGCACAGAAATAATTGCAGCCTGTGGCCAGACACTCATTCTGGTGACTTGCCAGACTCCCCACTCAGCCAATTCATTTTTAAAGAGAGTGTCTTATTAGCACTGTACAGTTCTTGAATTACTTTGCTGAGTCTTTCTAATACCTGTCCAAGGGTATTAAGAGAAGGAAATGATAGACCTTTACTTTCTGATTTGATTACACAGGTGTATTCAAAGGTTAGGGGGAACGACAGCAGACCAGAACACAAGGAAGCTTGCACAGAGCAGGTATAAGCTGCAACACATGCAGGAATAGTTCAGCAAATGCTGGCTCTGCCAAGAATGACATTTTTTCCTGTACTTCCCATAACAGGTAACAGCCACAGTATTCTCACTTTCCCCTTTGAGTGAACCCTAGTATAACCTTCAGCTGAACATACAAAACACTTTGTATTCATACCCAATCTAAAGTAACTCAAAGCATCAGTATCAGCTAGTTTCCTCCCGTTTATGTTTTAGCGACCTGTAATTAAACCAGTTTGTCAAGGTGCACTTTTTTAATGCATTTTTCTATCTCTGCTTTCCAACATGTAAGCAACATCAAATAACGGTTGCTTACTCAAAGAGAGATAATTAAATACACTTTACCAGCCAAAACATTCAATAATATCTACTGCTCAAAACTACATGCCAACTGTAAATTTCAGTTTGTTATCCTAACTTACGTTGTTTCTATGCAGTGGGACATGCACTTCACTACAGTTACCTTGACCTGCATCATGTTATTCCAAGAAAAAGTGGAATGCAAACCCAGCCTCACTAAAATGGTGATAAAGGCAACAGGCAAACTTGTCCCCAGCATGGGCTTTTCCATGGGAACCCTAATGCATAGGTATGTTCCAAATCAGTAGTGAAAGCAGAGAGGACTGATTCAGATTGCTCAAATATGGATCTATAAAGAACTATGGGACATATCTCTTCACCTAAGAAGGTGGGGAACTCTTTCAAAGCCAAGTAAGAATAACACAAACACCAGCAATGAGTCATGCAATTGGGGAACCACATGGCAACTCAACATGTTTCTGATGGAAATGAGGCTGTTTAGATTTTCACGTCCCTTATCAAAAAGTTTAGATTTTATATTTAAATTCTTGATTACATGCACTTCCTCTCATCTTTTTTTCTTTTTCTTTTCTTATGAACACATCACATAGATAAATGCAGTGAGAACTCTTCATTCATAGATGAGCTGCACAGCAAAAAACCCCTTCTTCAATAGCAACATTTTTCTATGCAGCACAACAGAACTGAAACACTGAAACTGAGAAGCTTCTACTATAAGAGCATGGGTAGGACCTCAGCTTTCACCCTTTGTGTATGGTTTGTGTTAATATGTTCCTAGCACCTTCACCTTCTAAAAAGCTAGGTCCTGCTTGCATGGGTTTTGCATTTTGGCCGTACACAGGAGGTATCACGGTTACAGCAGCACAGCCTGCCTGAAGTACTGCTGCTTGGAGAGATGGGAGGGTGCCACACAAGAGCATCCCAGTCCTCTAATAATGTCCCTGAAGCATAGCATGTGACTGGGTTCCTTCAGTCTGAGGAAGCTGAGATTTGTGAAGGCAGACTGTAAAAATCATTCCTAGTTGGCATTTTTCCTCTTTCACCAAAAGTGCATGCAACATGCAAAATTAAATGTATTTCTACTTATTTTTGCTGTTCATTATAGAACTGTGTTTTTCCTGAACTCAAGAGCTTTCCCAGACTTTCCCTGTAGTGTCAGGTGAACACTGTCATGTGCCTGTGTGCCTTCCTGATCATGGGAGAACAAGTCACAGGTTACAGCATTAATCAACACAGCCTCTGTCCAAACCTGCAAGATTTATACAAGCTGTAGAAGAAAGAAACCACACCAAAGTAGAGAAATTGGAGACATCGCTGTGTGCCACATCTCTTTGATGCCATCCAACAATCCAGCAACATTTAGATGGTAACGTATTGAGTTCAGCCAGAAAAGAACATATTTTAAATAGTAGCTTTGTTAAAAATTTGTTAACATAGCTAAGCAGCAATAATACCTCCCTTCATGCCTGCTTTTGGAACAGCTGCTGTCACTATTGCAGACCATCTGCAGATAGGAAAGTAACTTAGCAAATAACTGCAAAACCCCTCTGCTTAATGAGTAGGTAAGGAGTGACAATCAAAGCCAAAGTTGCAGCAAGGGATGCTCATACTTCTGTGTTCCCACACTTTTAGCTCTTGGGACTAATTAAAACTTCTGTTGATGAACTGGAATTGGGTTGGTTGAACAACTGAATTCAAGGTTGCTAAGAACTTCCCTGCCACTTGTGAAAGCATTTGCATAAACACCAGAGGGATGCAGTCTAGCTCAAGCACACTCTGTGTTCTTTAAAATTGGGTTGGTTTTATTTTTAAGTATAAAAATCAGTCGTTTGCTCCATCTGATGATCAATCTCAGAAGATCTGAATTCACTGCTTGGCTCATTATCAAGCTTTCCCAAGTTTGGAAACAAAGTTGGCCCTCTGCATTTTGGTGCAGGGCAAGACATCCTGATGGCTTCCTCAAAAATTAAGTGCAGATGAGTTTAAGGAAAAGAAAGGGCTGGGCTGTGTATAAAAGTGGTTGTTGTATGGGCAGCAGGATGCAGCTCCACATGTAGGAAGTGAGAGAAGGCAGCATACTGAGAGTGGGAGAAGGCTACAAAGAAAGTCATCTCTGAGAGAGGAGAGTGAGGAACATAAGGAATATCACAGTGTGCAGTGTGTGGGACGAAATGAGAACAGAGATGAAGGTTTTCAGAGAACTTTAAAACAATTATAGGTTTTTACCATGGGAGGGTCTGTTTGACTAGATCAGAACAATTGCTTCCTCGTTATGTGCCTAGAACTGAAGCTTTATTTGAAAGAGCTTGCTAACACTATTCTATGCTTTCAATTAACATTTTATTTAAATGCTTTAAGGTGCTTTCTAAATGTATTAAAGACTAACTGATGAAATCTTGAATATAATTTACATATCTAAATCACATTTGCATTCAATAATAAGAGAGCTTTCCAGTACAGAGCATGCCATCAATAGCCCCTTTTGCTAGCACCTTGCTGAATTTCACTAGCTGCAGCTTTTGCTGCAAATCAAAAGGCTATGGATTTAGTTGAAAGAAAGGAGACAGTGATATCATCAATGATCAGGTATCTTTTCTGAATTTTATCTTGATGCTTTGCCAATATCCTCAAAATGTGCACATCATTCAGTCACAACATGGGCATACCTTCAGGAGTTTTGCAAGAGACAAAAGCCTTTTTTTTTTTTTTTTTAATTTAATATTCTTTTCAGTTAAAAAAGAAGGTGAGGAATCATTTGTACCCTTCCTACAAATAAATCACAAAGTGTCAGTATCTTTCCAGGATACATGTTGCCCTGGGGGATTTTTCATTTTGAAACTGTATTTTGGTTATCAGGTCTCAGTACCATAAAGCCTGTGTGGGATATGAGATGAAAGCCTATCCCCCTCCCCCCCCTTTTTTTTTCCCTTAAATCAGGAAATACCAGTAAGAGAGTCAGGTGGTCAGAGCAGGTTTATTTTTGAAATGAACATCTTGATAATTCCTGCATAAGGAAGACTAAAAAAACATGGTGAGAGAAGCAAAAAAGGACTGGTGCTTCCTGTGCCTGAGAGCAACAGCCCACTGGTGAGTATTGCATGGGCATTACTGGAACAGGACAATCATGTGCAAGTGTCTCTAGTTACTCTGATAGGTCCTTATATGTCCAGAATAATTCCAGAGATGGAATTGATGGATGTTTGGGATCTTGTTTTCTTTTCTTTGTCTTTTTGCTTTGGACAGTTTGATTTTTCATACATTAGGCATGATGTTTTACTTTAAG
>VZRI01003423.1:180098-217806 GCA_013397515.1 Upupa epops
GGTTTGGGTAGGGACTGCAAAGACATTTCTTTCCCATAGGTGCTCCTACTTTGTCAGTCTGTCTTTCAAAGCAGCTGCTGGATAATACCAGACAAAGAAATGAACCACTGGCATCCTCCTAAACAACTCTTACGTTGCTGTAAAGACAAATAGCTCCTGCCACAAGTTTTTCATTATCCAGCATCCAATACCAAGGCTCCATAGCATTCCTTAAGTTAATAAAGTACCACCTACATAAGATCAAAATTTGAAAATCTGCATTAGAATAGCAAACCCAACCTAACTGCAGATTTTCAGCACCTGCCCCAGATCTGAATTTTTCCAAATGAGTAAATATCTAAAAATGGCTATTATGTCCCTGGCACTGAGAGACAAATTTATGATGGGAATTTATTTCCCATTTATGTCACATTACCTGATGGAGCTGTTGAAGAAAGTCAATCACTCACAAGATGAAATGGAAAGCAGAAGAAATGAAGTAGAGCCTCTCACTGACTTGCTCTAAATATACAGCAGCACCACAAGAGAGTACAGCTGACAAAGTTTTTCCCTGAGTCCTTAATGCACCTTTATATTTATGTATTTATTTTTATCACCTCAAGTACTTGCCATTCATCAGATTTGAAAAACTTCAAGCAATCAATCTAAAACCCCTGCATTAATTCTAAGAAGTTCAGAAACCAGAGAAGTACTGGGGTTGCAGCATTAGTTCATGCATAGCTTAGCCAAATCAATATCCCCTTTAAACTACATCATGGTTTTTTCACCTTGCAAGTTTTGAAATAGAAGATCTAAGTCACTGCTTTAACTAAAAGTTTCTCTTATATGATTTCTTTTACCATTTCTGCATGTGCAGTATTATCCTGGGGGATACTGTGGAGTTTTTTCTTTCTGCTTCAGCTACTGAACTGTTATTTCCACAGGCATTCTCCATAACACAGAGGAAAAGCATCACCACTACATCATTTCTGTAAGTGAAAGCCAACATAAAATGCCAAGTTTAAGCTACTGTATGCTCATTGTAGATTGAATACTCTTTTTTGAAGTAGAGATAGCTGTCAAACACATAGTTCTGGACATGATTGTGCAGCCACTCTGAAGAATAGGGCACTCTGTGGAGGGAGGGGGAAAAAAAATCAGTAAATAAGGTACCTTCATCATTAATAATTTTCTGAAATTTTAAATCAGCCCAAAGCATTTACATGTTGTATGTTCAGTTCCCTTTGTTGCCGCCTTTCACCTTGTCTTTCCACCACTCAGCTCACAGCCAGTGCTTTGGTTGTACAAGTTTCTGCTGATGCCAGGGCTGGCTGCTGCATCAAGCCCAGAACTCCTCTGGGGTCAGAGGTGCAATATCTATTCAGTTATTAGAGAAATTACTCAGTGCAATTTCACAGTTCAGCAAAACAGTCTTATTGCCTGTATGTGCTGTGAGTGCATGCCTTAAAAAGCACTTTAAATTTTCCCTAACTCTGCTCCTTCAAGGAAACGTTCATCTCTAACAGCTTTAGAAATGTTAGTGAGCATGGGCTCTTTTCCTACTTAACTATAATAAGGAATTACTGCCTTATGTATAATAAGGTTTCTAAGTAGGTGGACTTGCCATCTCTGCTAACAATTCAGAACCAAAAAAGCAAACAAACTCTATGCTTTAGCTAAAAACTGAATAAAGTAACAGGGGGCTTTTTATTAACATCATTACTCTTATTATTGCATTCTGAATATTCAATATTAGCAGCAACCATCTCTTCCTGTGAATGCTTTTACAAATACAATTGTTTTTTCCAAGTGATCTCTATTTTTGCAGGGGCAGGACAGGGGAAAAGCAATGCTATTTTTGCAATATTTTATTTTATTTATACTCAATGAAAATTAGAAGGTCCTTTTTACAGCTGCACAGCTTGTAATGTCAGCTCCAGGCAATCAGCTAAAAAAAACCCTCTACAGTCATTTTGCAGGTTTTAAAGAAAAGGAGAGAGAGAAAAGAGAAAGAAATCAATTCATGTTGTCACAGTCTATCTACAGTCATATTGTCCCAAGCCATTGATACAGAATGAGAACATCTGGGAATTCAATTACTCATGACATGAATAATAATATTTCATTTTCGTTAAATAAAACTTCAGTTGCAGGATCTTCTGTTTACTTCACTGTGCAATCCTGGAATGAAAGCTACCAGCAGCTGAGACAAACCACAGTGTCTTTGTCACATCAGTGCAGGTGCACCTGTAACCCAAGCAGAAAATCTTAATTTTTGAACATTTAGTTAAAAGACGGGCTCCAGAGCATAAAGCCCTAAAAGATTTCTTAAATGTCGGGACCACCTTTAAATAACTTGAAATAATTGCCTGGTTCAGAAAAGTGCACCAGCTTTTTGAATCAAAGTCAGTGGCACCTGCAGTTGTCCAGTACTTTTGATTAACCTAATAGTATTAGGAGCCATCCAAGCTATTATTTCAAGCCTTCACTTTATGATTCTCGATTCATGTTTCAAGAGGATGCTACTAAAACCAGGTTTCTATGTGTACAGTCTCCTTTCTTGGTCAATTATAGTTGTCTATAGTCCTAGAGATAAAGGCAGGATTAAATCAGATGGTATTCATTTTGCAGCAGTGAGTAAGCAGCAACACTCCGACTAAAATTGCAATGACTTGTGCAATCAGTTTGATATCAGCAGGACTGTTCTCCAAAATTGAGCACATGAACCATTATGAGATTGGTAGTTAAGTGTTCAGAAGCAAAATAATCAGAGAGCTTAAAGCCAGTTCTCTGGTTTTGATTGAGGTGGGTTTTTTTGTGCGTTAGGTGACATCTAACATCTTGTTTTCACCCTTTCTTTCTTCATTAATGTTAGGTGATGACAAACAGATGATTTGCATCCACTGTACCATATCACAGCTTTGCTGAATCTTAAATATTTCTACAGAATATAGTGCAAATATTCCAAAAATATCAAGGGTCTTGATGAAAAGTATTTTCCATTTTAGCCCAGCCATGAGAAGAGCCACACTGTCACTTTGCTGTCACAGAAGTGCTGCAAAGGGCACAACTTACAAAATACACAAGGAGAATGTACACAAAATGTGGGGGTTAGGTCCTCAGTGGCTCCAAACTGGAGAAACACCACCACTAGTAAGAGTTACAGCGCTACTATGAGGCATTGCTCCAAACACAGAAGTCTGGGGTTCAGAATCTTCTTCTGCTGACCAGAGAAAACTTTAGGGACTTCTTGTTCCTAAATGGCAAGGCATGGATAGGAAATATTGCATAATCTCACAGGAGATATCTCAAGTCAGCCTCCTCAAAAAATAAAAAAACCCCAACAATTACTGCTTGCAGGTGTCATATCTGGCTTTATGTAATGTATCTAGTCCCACTGTGATCATTGCCTTTTAAAAACGTGTAACATTTATGGACTCCAGTAAAAATGTTTTTAATATGATGTAGATGAAGTATAGGCTGCTAACCTTGAACACTGAGAGGCATGTCAGGTTTTGAGGTTTTGTTAAACCTTTTTTAATAATTTACTAAGAATTGTCTAAGATTTCCTTGTAATTCCTAGCAAATACTCCAGATTCATTGAACCAGTTGTAAATTTTCTAAATTTTATAAAAGCTATTATTTCAAAAATAAAGCTGTTGTCAGAACACAGAGAACAATTAAAGGAGCATTAAGTCAGTGTCTCTGTCATCCTAGGAGTTTCCTAACACTATCCCATCCATGTACATTACTACTGCTTTTCTGGGACCAATGCTAAGTACGATAACAAAAAACATCTTGTATATCCAGTTAATTTCTAACTATAAAACATATGATATATGATACAGGCTTTACTTATGCTGCAGCAAAGGTAGTAGGAGAAAGCTTCTAAACTCTGCCATATTAAGGAAGCAGTCCTTGACTTCATTTGCTGGTCTGCTTCTCTAGAAGCTGATGTATATACACCTGCATATTTTACATCCTAAATTATTCCCACAACTTGCATCATTTGCCCTGACAGAACTTAACGTTTTGATGATCTCAAGTGATGAAGCAACACTTCAGCAAAGGACCTTTTCGCTCAAGCTGGTGCTTAAAGACTTAAGAAATACCATTCCCATGTAAGTTCTCTGCAGATCAATTTAGTTTTCAGGTAACCAGCAAGATATAGCATCACTATTAAGAGGAACAGATAATGAATATAAATAACTCCTCAATCTTAATTATGTAACATTCATATAAGTTCCATTGTATTTCAAGCCCTGATGCTTAACATTCATACTGACTGATTTGACACTAAAGTCGCATTATAGGAAAGCATGCTTTTTACAAGTGGTATTTTATTTGTTCCATAAAGTATTTAGCACTCTTTAGGCTCTGTCTAAAGAAAAATAATCATGATCTTGGAATTCACCTTCAGGAATGGAAATTAAGAGATCTGAGTCTTTTCATTTCTGTTGCAAATTATCCTCATTGGGCACACTTGGATAGCAATACTTTGTAAGAAGAGTTAAAAAGATGCTTGGATGTCTGGTAAAGGTGAATAACAGGAAAGAAAAAAAAGAAGGGAATATGGCTCTAGTTTTTGTTTTTCAATAGGGAATAAAAATAAAAGCCTTAGCAGACTTTTAAGATAAAGGTCTGCTGTCAAATTCATTGGCGTTTGTGGGGGATGCTAACAGCTACTGGTGAAAAACGGTTGTGGGTTCAAAACCCAGGTCACTGAATAAAATCACACTCATTTTAAGATTCAAAGAGTATATGTAATTAGGACCCACTTCAAGACTGTGAGCTGTGGTTTCTGAGGACACTACACTGTGAGAAGAGTTACTGCCTTCTGGGTCAGAGCTGAATCATTTCCAACCATCATTTGCATCTGACTTCCCCCTTCCTTCCCAGGGTCTATATTTAGGACTTAAGTACTAAATATTCAAAGTCTTTTTGAGGTTAAGCATGCCAACATCCCAAAACTCCAATAGGCATTGGCTTACATCACCTGACACTTTAACACTTACAAAAGTCATGCTGCTAGGACTTACCTTAAATTAAAACTATAATCAGGTGAGACATCTAGTCTACACTATAATCCATGCTCCACTGTCAGGCAACAGAGAAAGAAAAGACTTCCCCAAGATTATTCACTCTGTCCTGAGATTAAGCATCTATTCATTTTCATTTCTCTCCCGATTCTTTAGGCTGAGGCCTTTTCTGATAGCTAAATTTAGGCAATATGAATCCTGCCATAGATATCTTAGTATGTTCTGAATGCAAGTCATTGGTAAGGTACATATGGATAATCACCGGTACGCTTCTTAGGCTCCTCTTAAGATTTTAAAAATATCTCTTCAGAAAGGGATCAGATTGCATATAAGTGTGTTTTAAGATTAACATCAGCTGTAAAAACGTATTTCAAAATGGATGTAAAGCAACTAGAAAAACATCAACAGCAACTAGAAAGAAAAAAATCCATGTCACATTTTAATGATATTGAAGTTTCACTTAAAAAAAGCAAAAACCAGAATAGTGAAGAGACAACTTGTGTATTATCTCCTCAAAACCCCAAGTTTCATTTACAATAACATCAAACTTGTTATTATTTCAGATAATTACTGTAAATGAAATTTGAGTACTTCAGAAACACCAAACAGCATCAGGATGTTCCTATATAGAACATACAAGGGGTAACAGGTGACCCTGCTTGCAGTACAGGAAAAACAGCTCAAACGTTAGCTGAAAGAGTAGTCAAACATAAGATTTTTGTTTTTGTTATGGAGTGATTAGTTAAATTCAATTTTAAATAATGATTTTCTTCAGAATCCAAATTATGGAAATCCTGCTCTTTAAAACAGTTGACTTGAGAACATTTAAGTATCGAGGGCTGGAATATTTTTCTTTTCTTTTTAATGATGTGTTTTCAGAAACAACACTAACTCCAGTTAGCTGCATATAGCTTGACATTCAAGAGAATTGAAAGTTATCAGCTACCATTTCCTGCCACTCAGGATGAACAATATTTCCTTGACTTGTTATTTACATGTTTCTAAATGAAAGTGGATTTTGAGAAGAAGGTGGAAAGCAGAACTTCTCCATTAGAAGAGAGGGTCACAAACGGACTATGGAAAGTCTTGCTATATTTAAAGGAGAATAAAAGATCAGTAAATATTCATAGACCATTTTGGGATGGAAGTGACCTTAAAGATCATCTAGTTCCAATCTATATTATACCAAAGTAAGGAAAACTCTTGTCACAGAGTGGCAGAGATACACATATGGTGTAGGTGGATGGATGTACATGCCTGACATGACTGGCACAACAGCACTGGTGATATCAGAGGACATCCATAGTATGTGAAAAATGAAGAGCCAAATGAAGAGCCTGGTGTTCTCAGAGTGAGAGAAATTGCTTGTCAGAAGACCTCAACTAAAAGTGATCCAGAAAAGCAAACTCAGAAGCTAACCCCAGCTGCCACTGTCCATGAAAAAAACAGTGAAGACAGCAACCAAATGTCAAGGTGGTCTTTAGTCCTTGTTCCTATAAGGAAAAAAAAAACCCCTTTTAATTTTATAGGAATTAAAATGCTCACTCTACAGAGCCACATAGATTTTATAATTCATCCAAGAACTTACTAGTAGTTACTTGGGTTAGGCTGTCAAGACAGAAATGATTCAAAAGCTTGTGTACTTAGCTCTTTGGAAGACATATCATTCTCTAACACAATGGTATGAGAAAGATTGCTGACAGTTAGTGATCAGGAGATTTCATTTTGCTTGTCATATGGTGGGTTGTCAATTCTTCTCTTCCCCTTAGATAAAAGATTACTTGCAACAGATTTAAATAATGGTGACGGTTAACATTTTTCAAAAGTACTGAATTGACTTCAGTACTTAAATTCTACTTTTAAAATGCTGTAGAGACATGAGAACATAAGTCTTTCCAGTAAATGGAACTTGGACGTTACCAAAGAAATTTACAGAAAGGTGAATCAAATCCCCTAACTCAAGGGGACTTAAAATTTGTACTTGAAACTACAATTTTTAGACAAGGTACAAATTTAAATTCCCATTTTCAACATACTATATTGTATATGTATCTGTATGGTTTTCACATCAACATATCTGTGCCATTATGTTTTATTGCAGATTTCCTCCCACCCTTCTGAAAACATTTCTAAGTGAAAAGTCTTAAGATGGCCCTTACCTCAAAAACACAAGATTTCCTGAGTGATGCTTAAGAATTAAGCATAGGCTGCAGAGGTCTTTCTACCATTTTTTTTTTCTATGAAAATTATCTGCAAATTTGGTTTTCTTTAAGCAGTGAAGAACAACAGCTTAGAGGAGGAAATGTTTATTTACATTTTACTCCCTTTGTCTACAATTGAAATGTAAAAGTGAGCCATTACACAAAAGTGGAAAAGTAGCCCAGATTTTACTTCTGTTGTTATTACTAACCTAGTATTAAAGAAGCAAATAATCCATGCGGTTAGACTACATTAAAATATTTGTTCTACTTTAAATATAAAGCAACTTTTGCAGAAACAAACAGAAGTGGCTAGAGACTGAAATCACTCCTTTGATATTGAAGCTGAGCATTTTCTCATTTTTAGCTGCAAACATCATCTCCCTCATGCCCACAGGGTTTTGTGGACTGTGTTTGAGCACTCCACCTCGCTTATTTACTGCTCCCCTCAACAACTTAGCTCACATGCTGGTCTCTGGAAGGTGGTTACAAGCTCAGGTACAGTAAGATTTTGGAAGCTTCTCTTCATTCATTGATTGTTCTGTATTATGTGTAAATGGTGGGTTTCTTAATTTCAGTTACGTATTTTCTAATACTTTTAGTTTGGTGTGATATCACAGATACCGTCAATGTAATGTTGAGAGCAAATATAGCTTGAAATAGGACAGCTGTGGCAGCTATAGAACATGTAAAAGAGGAAAAAAAAAAGAAATAGGCCAGACCTTTATTAAATTTTAAAGTGTGCCTTCACTACACTCTTGTAAAGATCCAAATAGGGTATTCAAATCTCTAGAGATCACTAGTATAATTTCTTTATCATGTTCCATTTAAAATTTAATTATGTAGTCTACAACAAGAAGTATCTAAGTACTCTAAATAGGTCATGCAATGAACAACTTAATATTATTATAAAGTTTTCCCTGTGAAGATCCATTCTTTGATGTGTCATTGCACACAGACTTTCTTTGAAAAAAACTGTATTGCATTCATAGATATAATAATGTCATTTCATATAAAAATTGTAAAGCTTCTTTATCTTATTTTAAGTTTTCAATTCCTTCTATAGCCTGAGCTTCCCAATATCATCAGAAATAACTGGTAAATTAGAACTGACATAATATGATCATGTTGAATATTTTTATAGCTTTCTACAGGCAAAGTTAATCTATTAGCTTTCCTTCTGAATTATGTCCACCAACTCAGATTTTTCTACTTTTGTCTATCAATGATAGATATTCTTCAGAGGCAAGAAATAAAGTAATTTCTTTTTCCTCAAATATAATCATTAGAGAACAATCAGGAGTATTTAGGTGAAAATGTCTATGTTAAAAAGTCACCATCTAACAAGGTGCTTCATCATATTTGGTTTTAAAAATGCACACATGTAACCTCTTTTAGTTAGTATAGGAGACCAGAAAATGTTCAAAATATTCTCTTCTGTAATTTCTGACTGTTTATAGGGCTTTCTGGTAACTAATCCCTCACTTCTTTAATTCAACTATGTAAAACTCATAAGGATTTTTTGAGATTATTTTTCATCAAGTAATTTTTTTTTTAAATCACAAAAAATGAGTGCCACCAATGCCTAAACCTTCCTGACAGACAGACAAAATATTCAAAATGCAGATGCATCTCCTCATGCTTACACTACTTGCAGCAAAATCTCTTTCACCAGGTTTACAAATGCTTGGAAAGAATTTGATAATTTGATCAATCCTGGCACCAAATATATCCACAAGTCATTACTGCCCTCAGAGAAGGCATCACAATTGCCTCCACAAATTAAACTTAGATTTCCAGAATAATAAAGGACTCTTTTTTCCTGTCCCATGGACTAAATACAACAAGCACACTGAATATGAGAAAACACAGTTATGAGTTTCATCATTTCAAAGTACAACACAAAATTTTATATGCTATGAAGTAGGGTGAAGGTGTAAGGAGACACAGTGTTGCTGAAGAAATTTGACTGTTTCACCATTATGAATTAATAATAACAAAATTATTCACTTGAAGTTTGAAAGAGGAACAAAAAATATTGGATTAATACAACACAAGATTACTCAAGGAACAACTTGTTTAGAGAAATGCAGTTGCAGGTGAATCCCTGGGAAGGCTGGAGGACTAGACAACCTGCACATGGCTGTAATGATTTGTCTTAAATCAAGACAAGATCCTTGGATTTATTATTTATAACACAATTACAATTCTTTGTGCACATTGCCTGTATAATCTGATTTTTACTTGTGATGTCTTGCCACAGCTGAAGTTAAAGCCTTATGGTAATAATCCAAACCCCACATCCATTACAGGCAAATATAAAACTGGATGTTTATTCAAGCACGTACAGATCTCATTTTAACTTCAATTGAAAGTGGAATTCATTTCTGCAGAACAAGGACTTCATGTTTCCAGTACATTAGTTCTATAATACCTAACCAGTTGGGGCAAGCAGTCAAAACATAATTATTTTAGCACTAAAATCAGCAAAAGATGCTCCTAAATATTGTTAGTGACATTCCTAATCAAAGGGATAACTACTCTAATGAATTATTATTTTTTTTAATGTATGTAAGGAAAAATATAAATATTTTGCGAAGAAGATAAAAAAAATCTTGTGTTGTCAGGTAGGCCTGATCATTTTTATCCCCTTAAAATACTTGGCAAATTTTCACCAGCATATACATGCTTGCAAAATTGAGGATATCAGGTGATGCTAAATCATAAAAAGAGAGGATTCTAATAAATGAACATCTGAAGTAACACACATCAACTTGTACCTACAGAAAAAAGTGAAATTACAGAGTAGAAAATAATGCACACGCTTTGTAGTGAAGCCAACTATCATATACCGCACCCAGCACAAAGACAGACATTCTTCTCTGCCTTAAAAGGACAAACATTACCATGATTCAAGACAATAGACTTTCCTATTGAAATATTCTTTTTTTTTAATCGTGTGAACTACAAATGGTATTAATCAGAGGATGACAAAAGTCTCAAAACCATGACCTCATTAAAGCCCCCTGCACCTTAGAGATCAAAACTGCTGGCAGAAGATGCAAGATAACTAAATGCACAATTTTTTGGTACTGAGAGGTTACCATATCAGACTTTTTTTGTTCCACTTCTCCCCACACTTTATCTGCATGATAACACTGTTTTATTGCAACCTCTGACAATACATAAGCAAATCTCTCTTCAAAAACCTCTGTCACAGTCTGAGAGTCTTTTCTATTTCTATTATGTTATGAAAAGATTTCTCAACATAGAATTAGGTCTGAGCCGCTCTACAAACGAAAATGCCTTTCAATCACAGTAGTTTTTACTCCTACCTCCATGTTTCCCTCCCTTCAACCCTCAGGTGAAACTCAAACAAAAAAATAGACCACCTGCAACAGGTATAACTGCACAGCTGGAAGGAAGCCACATCTGGGATTTTTCTCATCTGGTGCATTCATGTGTTATTCCTCAAAGCAGCTTCAACATGTGGCTTTAAGCTGTGAAGTTTTGGCTTAGTACTTCACGGCCATTTGCCTGCCTACAGCATGCAGGTTGTAGACAGCCCCAGTTCTGGGTATCCCAGCAGATTTCCTTAGGACAAGGATCGTGTTCTGGTTCTAAAGGTCATGCTTCTTTAAGCACCTTCCAGACATTGCATCTATGTATCAGTTTAGAACAACATGCTTACCTTGGTAATGATCCAGATAACTCTGTGGCAGTCTCTCTGAAAGACAAAAAGTGAGGAAAAACCACCTGGAGTTTAAAGTAGCTCTAAAATTTTAAAGAAGCCTTTGTACTGCTTATATTTTACAGGCATGCAAACTCACACTTATGACAGCTTTCCACACCAATGTGTCATTTGCAGATGCAACATCTGCATCATCATATACACAAGAATTTGAAAAACAGATGATGGAGTGTGATCTAAGGATTTCATCAGAATAAAGGTGTCAGTGGTTAAATTACTCATTTTTTTGTGTTTTAGGCATAAAATTATCACTCTTTCAAATGCCAGCACTGTATGATCCTGCATAGCCAAAACATAGCACATGGACAATTTTCCAGTAGGAAAAGTTCCTTCACCAAAACCAAGACATTACACAAACTATAACCATGTCATGCACTGAAAAAACCAAAAATAAAATACCATGTTCATGTTCTGTTTTCTTATACTGGGTTTTGGGAAATAGTGATTTTCCTAACGTGATTTTTGATTCACCTTGCTTGTTTGAGTATGTTTTGTGGGTTTGCAATTTGTTTGCAGGAAACAGAGTGAGATAGTGAAAGCAGACCAAAGTTACTGGTATGTAACACTAAAGCACAATTATTACATTGTTACCTGCATATAGAATCCTTAAAATACATCCCGTATCTACCCTACTGTATGTTCTTGCTCCCCTATCTAGTTTAGACCTTATCCATCCAAATAGCTCCATTTCTACTTTCTCTCCCATGTGTAAGACCTTAAAAGTCCAGTAAGGAAGCATAAGGGAGTTTGTTGTCCTGCACTTGGCCAAAGGTCCATCTCTTTCAGACTTTGCTCTAGTGACCTCTAACTCTAGAATCAAACCTACATGCTATTTCTTTACCTGCCTAATTTCTTTAGAAATCCAAAGATGGGGGAAAATTATATACATATTTGAAAGCATTTGTAGAACCTAAACCTTTTCGAAAGCCACTTTTTCTTGATGGAATAACTAGAGACTTACTATACTAAACCCAAAGTAATTCAGAGCTTCTCCTTAGTTGTAGATCTCCTATGCTTTATAGCACTATAAGAACTATGAGCAGCTACAATGGACTTGGTTTTTTAATGTATTTATTCTTTTAAGCACTTCACAGTGATACCCAGGACTTTCTCTTAATGGTTATACTGGCAATTTAGAATCCATTACAGTGTCATAGAAGATAAAATAGTGTCCCTAAACATATACATGTTTCCATCTTCATTAAGTGCCTATCTTCAAGCTGTGCAGTTTGCCAGCCACAGAAGGTTACCTTAAACTTCCCAGGTTCTGCTTCAAAAGGTGCAGAACAGAGCTGCATTCAGTGGTTGCAAGGGGGAATAAGGAAAAGGTAAAAAGATGGTTCACACTCTTTTCTTGCACACACAAGTCAGCAGATATTTAAGCCCTCTCTGATGAGCCAGTTTCTATCCCCCACCCCAGCAAAGGCAGACAGGTCCACTGTGGTGAACTAAGACCATGACATAAACAACATCAAAGGTAAGAGCCATGAGCAAAAGGAAAGGGATTATGAAGAGATAAGCAAACAAAATTAGATTGCAGCTATACAGGCTCGGTTTCAACAGGACAATTTGATACACCTATACATTTTAGATATTTTATTTTCATTAAACTCCTGCACATTGATATCATAACACCTTATTTTCCAAGCCTTACTCATAACATAATCAGTTCAAAGAATTCAAGGAATATTTTCTGTAACCTATTGAAGAACTAGATCACTAAATGACTTTACCACCCAGGAAATCTTTCCTGTTCACCACAATTCAGAGATACTATCTACTTCAACTCTAATGCTATTTTGGGGAAAGAACCTGAACTAAAAAGTCAAGCTGGGCACCTCTTTTGCTTCTTCTTCTAAAGGGACTCCCTAGCCTTTAGCTACTTATTATTGCTCTAATAACAGAATAGCACAGACGTTGTTGCTTTAGGGTATAGGAGGGCATTTTATAGATAGCTGTTGCTCATCCACCTTGAAGAAGTGAATCACAGGTGTGTATTACAGGAAACAACAAGAAGAAGAAGCATCAGCCAGGTTTAAAAGAGGATGTTGAACTGGAAACACTCAGCTTCTAAGCAAAGCAGTGAGTGATTGGTGTCTTGGAGTTTCTAAAGATTTTCATTTTTGTTAAATAGCCTTATAGAAACAATCATTACACAGTTGATACAGTGGTAATAAAATATTTGACTGTGATAAGAATATTAAACAAAGGCACAGCAGACCTTTAGCATATACATTTTTCATTTCATTAATTGTGTTGCCAGTTTCACTGATCAAATTGCAATCTTAAAAATATGTGAGGTAATGATTTTTGCAATACACATTAAATTCAAAACTCTAAATCTCACATGTACAGGAGGACAAGTCTCATTACTTCCCAACTAGTAAAAGACTTCACCCTTTTTCATTAACTCAGTAACATTTAAAACATAAAAATATTTTAACCCTTAGATTACTAAACTAAAAATTTTATTTTCCTATTAAACAAATACAATTATCCCTGCAATGTCATTGGGAATAAAAAGTACACCTACTGCTGAAGATAGTTAATGTCCACTGTAAATGTCCTATAAATAACAGGAATTCCAACACTGCTCTATAAATATATTTCATGGAGGCTTAAAAAAGAAAATCTTATGGAGCAAATTACTCATCGAGAAAACCCTTAAAGTTTACTTAAAGATAATAGATACTCATTCTGCAGTACTCATCAAGAAAACCCTTAAAGTTTACTTAAAGATAATAGATACTCATTCTGCAGTATTTCAAGAAACTGATGCTAGACTTAGTCAACCAATTTTCAGATCCCTAGTACTCCCAAATGCCATATACAATAAATATAACTCATAATTTACTGTATCTACAGTACAGTAAAAAATAAAAGTGAGGGTTTTTTTCTTTGATAAAACCAAGGATAACACTCCATGTGGAAAATTACTATAAGGCAGCATATTTACATGTCCTAACTGTGATATGAAAGAATGACCTTGAAAAAGAGGATGTAAACCTAAGTGTTTCATCATCAGGGCTGCCCTGAATTCCACAGAAATCCGTGCCAATGCAAATGGGATAAGCTCATGCAAAACATCTCTAACAACAAAAGAGAACAAGGCTGAAGACCCTGGAAAAGCTGCTAATTGCAGGGAAAGGATAAGAAAGCAGTCACAGCATTTGCAGGAAGGTCATTTACGATTCCCCAGAATTCTGTGTTCAGCTGTGCAGGATTGGTCTGGGGTAGCATGGTTTGTTCATATATNAAAATTGTTCACTGAGCTACCAAACAGTCTGTACATCCTCCAGACAGGACATCGCTATTCTCAAAAGCCAGAAAGCCAGTGTGGGTGAAGCAGGTACTACACACACATTTTGTCATTTCCCTCTCCAGGCTGAGAAATCCTTCTGTAGGATCGGAGTAGGACTTGTACCAAAGCAGAAAAGAATAAATATTTTAGTCAAAACCTTACAGATATCCTTACTGGAAGTGGGAAGTTCTGCATTATGATCAGCAAACAGTCTTTACTGCCTATTAGTTTTGTTTAAAGAAACTTCAGGAAAACTCTGATGGATATTTGGAAAGTGTATGTTAAACGTTTTGTTCACTCAGAAATCATATGGTCCTTTTCTCTCTGAGGCTCACTGGCAGCTGCTGTTACCCACCTATATGCATGATTCAGAACAACAAAACTCAGGTTTAACCATGCAGCATTTTTCTCTGATTTCATACTCTACATTATATTGCTGCAGATGTGTAAACTGAGGCTCAAGAGATGGGGTTTAAAGGGCATGTGAGGTAATCTTGGGTATTTTCTGCTGGATGCCTGCTAGGAAAATTAGCGAGTACTGAATTCAAGCCATGTGAGTCAAGACTATGCTTAGAAACATTTTTTTTCTTCTGCAGGATCGTGACCCAGAGTGATTTGGAAAGCCTTAGGTCTCCAACAAGAACTTTTTTGTTGTGAAAAGAAAAGCATAAGGATTCAGGGAGAGCAATCTGTTGGGGTGCTGGGGAAGGTGCAAAAAGAAAGGCAGTAACACATTGCTGCAATCTTGTCACTGTTCTTACACTTTTGGGAGAGGATAAAGCCCGCCTACAGCAGAAGAGTCACATGAGGATAAAGACATGAGCGTAAGGGGGAAGCTGAAGAAAGGATGGATCTACAGCATGTGCTACTAAGAAAGCGGCACAAAATCAAACAGAAAATCTCCAAGGTGCAGAATATAGGAGTCTTCCAACTTGTGAAGAGAAGCATCCAAAACTTGAGGCCATAGCTGTGGGCATCGGAACAAGTAGTCATCATTTCAACTAGATGATGTCCCGTCTTCTCCAGGACAAGTGACCATGACTCGAACATGTAGCAGTAGTTAGTTCTGCTACTTATACTATATTTGTTTTCCATGAAACACCAAAAAACCCCAGAAATTAAACTGATATTACTGGTTTGGGTGAAACACTCAACCCTTCACTAAAACAGAGTCCTGCAATGCTAGAAGCACTAACCATAAAAGAAGGAATATATTAGTGAACAAAAAGTACAAGTTGAAAAGAAAGGAGAGGATCACTTGGAAATGTACATATTTTTCCAGGAATAGCCATTGTGGGCACAATGAGATATGTCAAGTGTGTTGTTAAGGTGTATGTAACAAACAGCAATGATATTGATAACTAGGAAGCTCTACTTTGAAATATTTCCAAATATTGCATAATCACACAGTTGTTCATTGTTTTGTCCCAGAGGCAAATTTGTCTTGCTGCAACAAAGAATGCACCTGATGATTTTAAGCACTTTTCTTTTTCCCCTGCTCTGTCTATGCACAGGCGGGAAGGAGGCACTGTACCACCAGCTCTCCATACTACACTAACACAAGAATATCAGAATAGAGGAAGGGTCCAAACTGTTCTGATGAGCAACACCTCTCAGCTACAGCACTGATAGCTCCTGTGACCACTAACTCAAAGGGATACATCCCTTATTTTTCTAACAGCTTTTAACCAGACCATCAATAAACAGCTTTTTAAATTTTAGAGCACCATGTTTGCACACACACTGCTACTCCACAGACGTGCATCAGTGATGCGGCAAGAAAAAGACACAGCTACTAAATGTCAGTATAAAGCAGAACTAAAGCAAAGTTTATAGAGGGAGATGAAGGGTTTTCCTCTTAACAGGGGGAAACAATTGAAGAGGAACATAAAATTAACTTTATAGGGAAGGTTGTTTGAGAGAGAATATAATTACTTAGTTGGAATTTCACCAAGACTTGAGAGTCAATGCCTCTACTCTTGCAGAAAAGTGTCACGGGAGTTGTAATGACCACAAATGGTCAAGGCATTGATTTCACATTTCAGCTGAAAAATNTTAGTTGACTTGGAAGGATTAACAGTGCATATTGAAATACCTTTGTGAGACACAAGATATTTCACTGAACTGAAATTGGGCAGTTTATCAGGTTTGTTAGAGCTGATTTTGGAAACAATGTGGGCTTTAAATTCTGAGAAGTTTTCCTGTGACTAGTTTGATGGATTGCACAGGTAGTGTTTTCTCTGTATGACATGCTTTCAGCATATCATTTTTTTTAGAAATGTTGCCTATGATCAGTAAAGCTCCAAAGGGTAGAAAACAATTTAATGTTTTAAAAAATATTGATACTAAAAAACATTAAGGTTTCAAACCTTGACACTTTTCAAAGATATATTAAGATATATATCTTTAATATAAAATATTATGGTTTATATATACCTTAATATAAAGTATTACTGTTTCAAAATGTTCAATACTTTTCTAAGTATTTTATCTTTCACACATTAAGCAGCAAATAAATCCATAGCATTTTTAAAATTTCACACAGAACTTCACTACCTAACAAGGATCATACATTTGCAGCAGAAGTACTGCATAAACAGCCTCTGAATGTGCTATTTAAGTACAAGCTAAATACTCTATTTTTAGGAAGTGATGTAACAAGTTCATATGTAAAACTCTATTTCTATACAAGCTGACATTCTGCAAGGTTAGCTGACTGAGATAAAGGACATGAGCAAACATGTTTGTTGTTTTCTCCCATGATTATTTTTTAAAGCTGTATTTTCCACTATTCTAAATTTGCTATTTCTGAATTTTTCATTTCTCCTTAGGTAAGAAGGGAGAAATCTCGTCCCGTCACTAAAACCCTTTAAGTCCAGTGTACAGCCAGTATTCAAATAATGCCCAAAATAAACCATGCCCTCAACATTGTGACTATTTCATATATTTCATAAATATTTGTTTCAGTTTAACAACTCTTCCCCATCTCTGAAGACAACTGTATTAAACTTACAAGTGAAAACATAATTCAGGCTAAACCATCATTCCTTGCAATTTACCTACAGATCTCAGCTAATATATTGGCCTCTTCTTGCATTACATACCAAGGATGTCAGGTGAAAACACTACCTTCTGCTCTAGCATTATCAAACAAGATAAAAATGACTAGTTGGAATAAACACAGCAGTGTGTCTGTTTTATAGATTGGTAAGAGGGTCATGGATAGGGTGCAATTTAATCAGGTCATCAAGAAGAAGTGCCAGAGCAGAGAAAAGAACTGAAAAAAGTTCTCACTTTAGTACTTTGTTCCAACAGTGGACTGCTGTTGCTGGGTGTGTTCTCAAGGCACTGCTGCATTTGAAAAATAATGACTCAGAAATGAAGGAAGTACCATGGCTAGAGAATTTGGCTCTTAGGAGAGCAAACAGCAGGAAGAGCATGTAATAGAATCCACCATGGTACCAACTCCTACATCCTCACCTTGTTAGTACAGGGAGATAGAGAAGGAACGCAAAGGTTCCTGCCTTAGGGAGATATATGAGCTCAGTGGGAGCAAAATACCCCGTCTCTCCTCAAAATCAGAAGAAAGATCATACAAAACTGAGCAGACATTCCTCCCCATATGTTCACTATACCTACTGTAACTTCCCTAGGAAGAAAATTTTGCATAGTTGGTATTTGACTGACCTTTAGCTTATGTTACCATTGGTTGCAGTGCTATTCTTACCACCATCTCTTCTCAACTGTACAAAGGCAAGGAAGGGAATCACTTCTGAAGTCTCAGCAGTAATTTGAGGTCAAACTGAGTTGGATAAATATAGAACTGAAGGAGATGTGTTAATTCTACAGGGCCATGTGTTAATCCTACAGAAGAGACATAATGGTTTTGGTTGGAAGACACATTTAAGATCTTCTATTCCCAACTCCATGTCATGAGCAAGGACATCTTCTACTAGTCCAGACTGCTCAAAATCCTATCCAGCCTGGCCTTCCAGGGAGGGTGCATCTGCAGCATCTCTGGGCAACATATTACAGTGTCTCATTATGCTCAGAGTGAAGAACTACTTTCCTATATTTAATCTATATCAAAGCTACCTTCTTTAATTTTTAAATCATTGCCCCTTGTCCTATCACTATGGTCCCAAATAAAGTCTTTCCTGTGCATCCTGCTTAGGTACTGGAAGGTCTCCTCTGAGCTTTTTCTTCTAGGCTGAAGAAATCCAAATAATCACAATGATACAGACTATATACAAAGAAAGACACAGAAATTATTCAAGTACCAAAGACTCTGACAGCCTAGATTATTTTAGTTTCTAGGAGCTGCAGTACAATCTTCTGATATTTAAGACTGTCATGTTTGTGAAGGGTGTGAGGTACAGTTATCTGCACAGTCTACACAAATGTCTTTTATGATGTAGCAGCTGTTGGTTGCATCAAATGTTGATGCTTTTGGTGACAAATGCCGAAAAGAAAATGCTACCCTAACAAATGTTTTCCACTGAATGTCCACACCTTACTCTTCCCCCCTACTTTCCAATTTCACACACTAACAGCTGAAAATTTTCATATTCCCTGGAGTGAGATGTTTTGACTAATACACACAGACATGAAAACACTTGAAAAAAATTTGGAGGCTTTATTTAAACTTGCTTCAGAGAAGTAACACTTGATTCTCCATCAAGAAATGCCAAGCTTGGAAATGGCATCTCATCTGGTCTCAAAATACTTCACTGAATCAGAACAACTTGGATACCTCAGCTATTATGTATTTAAATACTTAGTCATTTTCTTCATCAATGCAGACCAATCAGAGACAGGCATTTTGGAGACTGCAGTTTTCATGAAGCTGAGGAACTTCTGGAACAAAGTCAGGTTCTAAAATAGACAGACTTTAGAATAGCTAACATTGGTTAGAAAGGGATGGCCTTGTTTGCTCAATTCAATGTACAAACGACTTTCTTTTTTTCTTATGAAAGTTGCACTAACAGGGAAAACCCCCCAAATAAACCCATTAAAACAAGAAACTCACTAACAATTCCACAGTTTTCCAGAGTTTGGAATCCTCCTATGTCTAGTTTTCAGAGCAATGAACTCTTGCTGTATTTTTCCACTCAGAAGGCAGAAAATACCAGAAATCTCACAATGTATCTTGCTGGTGTGGCATGGGAGGGATGTTGGGCATGGCTACACACTGTACCACAGGAAGTATGGACTACTCTGTCTACACTCCCAGCTATGGAAAAAGAAATCAGCTCTGAAACATGCTGCAGCAACCTTAACCAAGCTCTGAGGAAACATTGAAATCCCTGACAAAGAAAAATAGGCTTTTCCATCAGATGAATACAGGAATCACTGAAAAAAAATATCTAACTGGAAAAATACTGTTACAAAAATCTTCAGAAGTATTGTTTTTTTAATCCACCTGCTGAAATAGTTACTGCCTTTCTCTCTGCTGATTACTCAAGGGTAGAGTCAACACTTAACTCCTTTCTGTGCTGACACCTCTTCTTTGCTGTCCAAATACCAATGATGCCAGGTGGAAACATGGGGTGGAACAGGACAAACGCACAAGGGACTGTGTGCACAAGACTGTCAGCCAGCAGTCTGTGTCCCATTAGGTGCAGTTCAAAACAGTCCTTATGCCATTCCCATAAATACTGCAGTATCTTCTGTAGTATCTCAGAACAAATTGTAACAGATGTTGGACGCTATTAGTTCATCATTCTTTTTGTTTGTTGTTCATCTGTTACTTTTTCTCCCCTTTTTCCACCTGTCTTTCCCTTGCCACCTGTCCATCCACAAATCAGAAGTACTTAAAAATACAGTCATGTTTTGTTTCTACTGATCTCTCCTACTGCTGGCAAAAATTAATGGGACAGAAGTAGAAAGCAGATAACGATCTAATGCACTGACTTATTTCTGACCTTAAAAGGATGGGTTGGAATATATTTTTTTTTGACAGCCCTAAGCAGAGAGAATAAATCTGCTAAACTGGCCACCTCAGGAAGCTGATGTGCGCAAATACCATCCTTCTCTGATGAGTTCATTAAAGTTGATGAATAATCTATTGATGGTATGGGTGAAATTATGATATAAAGTGTTTTATGCTGTAAGCAACATAAAAAAAACCAGTGATATAAACCTACAAGGTAAGGCCTCTTGTCCACATCCAGACCAAAAGATGTTAAGATAGTTCTTTAATGGCAAGAACTATTAAGCTGCAATATACAGCAGGTACATCTATTAATCGTCAGACCATTTAAATTCTGTAATTCTACCACAGTTAAATAACATGGACTACTAAGTACCTGAATCAGCTATTAGCAAGCATTCCTGCTCATTAAAACTCACTTATTTAGACTTTAGCAACGGTAAATGTAACCAGCCCTGGAGGAGTGTCACAGTGCTTGGAAATGGCACATTAAGCTTCATTTGCCCAACTCTGCTCACAAGCAGAGGGGGAAGGGAAAAAATACAGTGACAGTCCATAACGAAGCTCAGAAGCTTTTTGAAGCTGCATTAAGAAAATGACAAATCTTACAAAGAGAGCTATAAAGCTTCTTCAAGTACAACAGTTCTGCAAGGAGCCATTTATCATAGTTTGTTGAAAAGACTCCTACGTTTAATACTGTTGGACTGTGAGAGCTGATTATTAAGTGTAATTACAGAAGTAGCAAAGAAATAATAGTTTATTGTGGAGCATAAGCGACACTGTATTAACAAAGAGGAGTGGGAAACATGTTTAGCATTTGGAATAGTATCATTATGTTTTCTGGGAACACATACACAAATGTATACACGTTTAATTCCATGTTAGCTTCCTCTAAACAGAATTATCCTTCGAGAATTTCTGATTGGGGTCAATGCATCCATCTATACTTGGAGCGAGAAAATAGCCAAAGTGTATTACTACTTGAGTTTCGGCTTTTATTCCTTTTCTGCTTAACACAGATTTATTAAAAAACACCCACAGCCTGCTGTCAAGAAATATTGCTCACATTGGCTTATTAGCAGCCCTCTAATAGACACACTTTTGCTACCATTCTGCCATTTGAGAAAAACACTCTATTTAAAACACATTGGTTACCAAGTGATTCTCCTTTGCAGCAAACCTTTGAAAAATCAATTTTTGATTTATTATTGCTACCTGCAAGAATGAATGTAGCTTCCAACATAGCTACATCTGTGAATGTTGCTTGTGTATCTAACTATCCATTTTACCCCTTCTTTTTGCTGTGATTTCGTCTTATTTCTTGATACTACTTCTTACTCTTACAGATCTGCCTATCACTTCACATGCATCGTTGGTCTTCTTGATGAAATCTTATTTTTAAAAGCACATGTTTCTTTCATAAAGCCTTCTCTACCTCTTTGGAACAGGAATACACACTTTTCTCAAGCTACAGAGCGGAAGAAATTTCGAACAGCTTCTTAAAACCAGAGCTATAGTTTCTGTCAGCACACAGGGCAAAAAAACAAGCCTATCCTAGCAGTCTAAAAGATCCTTTCTGATCCACAAAGTTTAGGAATAATCAAGTCTGTTACTGGTCCAAGACTGAAATGTTTTGCAAAACTGTATTTTGGAAAGAAGGCATTTAGTGACAGATGGATTTTATTCATTTTTGGGTAAAAGGGACAGCTTAAAACACATTGGAAACATCAGAGAGGATCATGGCACATCAAACAAAAACTGAATGTATCTGAAGTACTCTAGAGGTACAGAAATTACCATCACAAGAATACGCAGACATTCATCAGTAATATGGTAAACACGGACCATCACTCTTTCAGCAATGAACTATTTTGCAGCAGGAAATAGAACCAGTTGTTTTGAAGTTCAGCAGCCTCCTTTAAGTGTCTGTGTTCTCTCTTTAGTTAACTTTAGTTAAAAACTGCTTAATGCTTTACAGGAAAAATTGCACTCAGAAATAGGAGCTACGTGCACATAGCTGAAGGAAAAGGTTAGACTGTGTACATCAGGGGCAAAGAGGAAAAAAAAAATAAATCAGCCTACTTTCAGGCATTAATATCCCTAGATTTTGTTCAAAACATTTGCACATGGGCTATAAAAACTAATGGGTTACATTTGCAAGGGGTTTGATTGTGAAAAACCATGCTGTAAAATCCTTGGGAGCTCTGGGCAGATTATATTGAGACGCTTAAAACAAAATTCCCACTAGCCATCTATCTGCATCAGTAGATACACAAGGGCATTTGAGAAAATACCTCCTGGCCACACCACATCCTTGGTGTAAAAGAAAACAAGTGTTCATTTTGAAAGTTTTTGACTGGTTTGGAACCAATAAATCACTGCAGCAGCACTTTCCAAGTCACAATTATCTTGCCACATTAGCCATAAAAATAAAGTAAAATCAACATGTATAGAAGACAAAGTAGGAGATCTAAATTATACATAACTATATTCATAAAACTACACCTCTGCTCAGAGTTGTTCTATACACTGTACATATGCCAGAATCTCTTAATCTGCTGTTGATGTGCTGCATATTGCAGCCATGTGCAATTACAGTTAGCTATAATTAAGAACAATTACAGCTTTTATTTCTCCACTTGTTTTTTTAAAAAGCACAGTTGTAATAAAACTTTTTCCCCCCCCTCTCATTTTTTTTAAAGGTGAATATAATTATGAATCCCTAAAACATCTCCAATAATGAGTTTGACTCAAGACTCTTCTGGAACAGTTTTCACTTTAACTGTCACATCTGACACCTATAGTCAATAGAAGACATTGTAAAAAAAATCCATCATTAAACTTTTTTCACCCCATAAATCTACAAAAGAAGCAATTGAAGAATTCATTGCTTAAACACTTACAGGCCAATCTCAACTAACCGTCCTAACCCAGCAATATCTCTTTCTTTGACAAAACATTATTATTATTATTATTATTATTACTATTATTATTATCATTATTATTATTGTTATTGTTATTATTATTGTTATTATTATTATTATGGTATCTAACTATAACACTAATAAATTAAAACTGGATATAAAAGGTATTTGGTATCTCTATATTTTATTGGTTACTTCCTGGCCCTAGAGTCATAAAAAAAATATCTCTACTGTATCTTTGTTTAGACTCTACCTGTGATTAGTAACTATGCAGACTGCAGGGAAAAGTAATTAAGTTTAATAGAAGCCACCCTCATTTTTGAAGCTGCCCTCAATTTAAGAAATAGAAGAAGAGTAATTACATCTAATGTGTGCTGCAGCTTTCAAAAGAAGATATGGCATTTTCTCACTCTGCATCTTTTCCAAACACTGTAAAATAAGTGTTCTGAGGCAAAAAGATAAAAAAGATACAATCACCACAGAACGTTAAATTTTCTTTTCCTATTGGCCATTGCTTCCAAGGGTTAAGAACACCATAATCTAGATTAAGGGAAGCCTGGAGTAGAATCACTGAACTGTTTTCCTTATCCATCCCAATGCCCATGTTATCTGCTTTGAATAAGTTCGGAAGAAGCTCTTCTGGCAGAGTCCTTCCTTTACAATTTTTTTAACAAATGTAGCAGGTTTCTGACTACATATACAAACCTCTAGAACACAGACAATCAACAAGAAGAGCCTCTTCCAAAGTATTAGAACTAGAAGCAGGAACTAATGAAATGCATTTCAAGACACAGCCACAGATGTTCCAAGTATGTCTTCAGTCTTCCAGTCATCAGAAATAAAAACAGTGAAATAACACAAGGATCTGTTACTTTTCCAAGCACTTTTACACAGAAATACAAATTACAAATCAGGGCTAACAGAAATATTTTCTTCTTGCAGAGACACACTTAATCAGTGAGAGACACAAAGAGAGGTATTTCCCTTTTGTAACTCTGCAGACTCACTCTGTATGCATAAATAAACATTTCCTTGCAGAGAAACACAGAAATTTTACTGATTTAAAATTAATGGGGAATTTGGAGTCTTGAATTACTTTGTAAAAGGGAAGATGAATCCCACTGCTTGTCATAGAATCATTTAGGCTGAAAAGACTCTTGAGATCATCAAGTCCAATCAATAACTCTGCTCTACAGAGTTTACCACTAGACGGGACCTTTAAATACCACATCTAAACATTCTTTAAACATATCAAAGGATGGTGACTCAACCACCTTCCTGGGCAGCCTGTTCCAAAGCCTGGCTATTTCAAAAGATCATTCTTCATAGAGGAAGCCTAGATGAAGTTACTAAGCTCACAATAGCTGCACACAAGTGCCAACAACCTACTTCCGAAGCAGCCTCCTCTCCTGAAGACAGACTTGCACCTACTATGAAGACTGAACAAAACTTCTCCACTGAAACCAAGAACAGACTTGAAAAGACAGAAGCTGGAACAGAATATCAAAAGCTTTTCTGTCCAAACGCTCCCTCAAAAAAAAAAGAAGGATCACTAAAAGGGGAAAGAAAGAACATGCAGGAACATGTATGTCCAGTAATGAGATTCACACTGCTTCTCCTGGCCTTTCTGTCTTCATAAAAACTTAGATGTTTAATTTATAATGGTAAGCAGGAGGCAACCAGCATTTTATATGTCTGTCTCCCTAACAAGGCCAACAATCTTACATCCATGAGATAAGAAACTGTTCAATAGGCAGATCTACACTTCAAATCTTCAAGCCACTGCTAGTATAAATTGCAAGCAATTTGGGAAAGATACTGCATTTCTAGTTATTTTTAGTTTCATGAGAGAAAGAAGAGACTTGTTTATACATACCACCACAAAAAAAAAAAAAGTTTGATTTTTTGGTTTTAAAGCAGCAAAATAGGGAAAAAATTGCTGTTTAAATTCTAATTTTTACTCAATTATATTGTAGAGTGATTCTACCAGATGCTGGAACTAAAGCAACATGATTTTGCTATATTTATAACTAAGCTGCAAAACATTTCAACATTTACAAAGAGAAGAAATCTCTGCTGATGCCAGGAGAAGAATAAGCTCCAATGCTCTTGTACATGATGGCTCTTAATAGTTGGCATAAAGAGAGGAGAAATGTCTCTAACTACAGTATCAAGGAAACTTGCATTGCAAATATCACATCAGTGCAAGGAAAAAGAAACCAGCCACAAAAAAAGATTTGTGGATAGCATTAACAGGAGGACTTAACATGCACACACTCCCAAATACTCAGGATGTATGGAAATCAAAGCAAGCAATGGTCTCTTTGCACCTCACCCCTAATCCAAAATCTCTTTTCCCATCCAAATCACCTACTGTCCACACTTTCTGCTTACTCTGAGGAAGAAGTATCCTTTTCTCACACATTGCCCAAGCAATCCTTCAATCCTTCTGCTGTTGGCTACAAACAAGACAACTCCCATTGTCCCCTAATACACCCTTGTGCTTTCCCTGCAAGGGGCTTCAGCAGAAATGTGGCTGACCAGAAGCTGAGGGGAAAAAAATTATACTAAACACAAAATACAGTCTTCAAAACTTATCCTCTCAATTCCCACCAACAGTGATTGATATGCTTATCATACAACCTCCATCCCTCCTTTCATCCATTCTTTGGAGGTTGTGAGTCTTGTAGGGTCCTGTTGAAGTTGCCAAGTGTTGCAAGTGTGGTGGGATGTCTTTCAGCCTGTAATGCTGGAGCAGCAAGGCTCACCCAGGGCACCAGCACATGCCACTCAACTGGTTAAAAATTGAAATGGAGTGAAGGGGAAATTTTTGAACAAATGCTTTGAGATTATGGAGCACACATTACAGCTGTAACCACCCACAGTTCCCTCCTACAGAACAGAAACACTGAAAGTGAAAACCATTCACTGCAGAAGTTGAAAATAACAAAAAAGTAAATGGAATTAAAGCCTGTGGGTATGCAAGAACTTCTGCTGAGAAAGGAGGGGAAGTATGCAAGAAAACACGATAAGAAAACACAATCTTGATTTATAAGTTCATGAGAAATGCCAGCATTGGTGCCTAGGCCTGCGCTAGTTATTAAGTTCATCACTCATTTCTTGCTCATGAAGGAAATGGTATTTTACAGTGAAAAGGTGGAATAGTGGGTGGGATGGGAAGGACAACCACCTCTTTCCATGATTAAAAATAACTACATGAGATAAAACACCGGATAATCTCAACTAAAAAAAAAATCAAGACTTTGAGGACAAGAACAAAAATTTCATGTGCTATTCAGCAGGGGAAAGAGCTAAATGTTATGAAATATTCTGGAAGTAGAAACAAATTAACAGGATAACTACATCCTTTCCACCATAGAACTAATTTTTTTGTGTTCCCTACTTATAATGACCATTCAGATCCACTCATAACAATGTGCATGGTCAATCAGCAGGATATTCTGTCTCAAATACAAGATCTGAAGTTGTTGCACCTCGTTGTTGATTGTTTGGTTGTTTTTTTGTTTTTTTTCAAAGGTGCAACAGACTTTTCCACTTTTCCCAGTGCCAGTCATGTTCAGGTAAATGTAACAGCTTCTGCAAGTGCACATTAAAGACAATTATAACCTCGCTAACCTAGCTCATCATTAAAATGCCTGACAGAACTTGTTTGCCCATGGAGTGGATATTTGCTGCTATCACATTCACTTGGGTAGGGAAATGCTCATCTTTAGATGCTAGGGACAGGCTGATTGCCACGATCAAAGAAGGAAAGAAGGGAGGTGCCTTTTTGCCCCTCTAAGGAGGAGTACCTGAAACATAATTGGAAGCACATGCTGCCATAGAAGTCAATAATACTGTCCAGGCAAACAACTTCCTATAATATCATAATGCAGGAGTGTTGAGAAAAAAATGGAGATTTAATCTTTCCATTATCAGCTGCTCAAAAATACCACACCAACTGCACAAGGAAAAATGTAGGGCCAGTGAATGAAAGTGTCCTGTTCCATACACCTTAGGAGTTACAGTATTTCAGACTGGTATTAGGGTCTCCTTATACATGAGATCCAACTTTAGCCATTGCACCTCCGTGACAGGTGGAAATTGGGTGCAACTAAAAGAACTGTAAACAAATCAATGGAAAGAGACAAAACCTGAGAAGAATAGCTATCAGCAGAAGTGCTTTGAAAATGGCCACAAATGCAGAATCCTCCAATCCTCCTGTCTGTAGCAGAGATATCTACAACTGTTTATTTCTAGGTGGGGAGCTGGTACCAGTGAGAACTGCCTCTAGTTGCATTGTATTTATATATATATTTTATTCTTTTTGACCCAGAAGGAACTTTCCTGTTGCATTTACAGATAGCACAGAGCAGAATAAGGCTTTGAGGTGATGCTGTGTTTCAATAAAAAAGAACAAAACAGCCAAGAATGTTTCAATCAAAAAAATTGCTTACTGGAATTTTACCCCATTTAAAACTCATGATTGATGACCTTCAAGATCATTGAGTCCAATCATTAACCTACCAAGCACTCTACCAAGGGCACTGCTAAATCATGTTCCTAAACTTCATATCTACACAACTTTTAAACACATCCAGAGATGGTGATTCAGCCCCCTCCCTGGGTAGCCTGTCCTTTCAGTGAAGAAGTTTTTCCTAATGTCTAACCTAAACTTCCTCTGGAGTAATTTAAGGCTATTTTCTCTTGTCCCATCCCTTGTTCTTTTTGAGAAGAGACCAATTCACACCTCTCTACTACCTCCTTTCAGGTAGCTGTAGACAACAATAAGGTCTTCCTTTTCTTCAGAGTAAGTAGTCCTAGTTGCTGCTGCTGCTTCTCACAAGGTTTGTTCTCCAGATGCTTCTCCAACCTTGTTTCTCCTTCATTGGACCAAATCCAGCACTTTCTCATCTTTCTTGTATTGAGGTGCCCAAAACTGAACCCAGAACTGAAGATGTTGCCTCACTAATACCTAGTACAAGGGGGCAAGCACTTCCATACTTTTGCTGGTCACACTGTTCCTGAATTAAGCCAGCATGCCATCAGCCTTCTTGGACATCTGAGCACACTGCCAGCTTGTATTATGTGATGGACACAAAGAAGATATTTGCAGCCAGCCAGAGATCTCAACATTTTTCCCCCAGCTGAGAAAACAAGGGGTATGGGAGCAGCTCTACCATCCCATCCCACTGTGAGATGCAAAGCTCTTTTGGATATTATTAGTTTATGAAGCCATGGGCAAGGCACTTGAAATACGAAAGGTGCAGAAGGTGTGGAGTGAAATGGCATATTTGAACAGCTAGGTTGTATAAGATGAGTGAATTGCAACCACCTGAAATCTTTATAAATATCTTGATATCCAAGAGTTGGCCACTTTCATTTGTGGATCAGATTGCCATCAGTGAATTTCCAGCCAAAAGACAAATTCCACAAACAACCCCCCTAGTTCTGTTTCATTGAAACATAACCTTTTCATTTCATGGAATGTGTGCCAACTTGAATCTTGTCAGCCTGACCTCAATCTGTCCTATTCCCTGAATCTATGGAGCTCTTTGCAGAAACCATTCCCACCTCAGGCTATGATCTTGTCAGATCTTATAAATAAAACAGGGACAGATCTGGCTGGGACTGTGGGAGATACCTCTGAGGGAACCCCAGACACTTGAGGAGTTTCTTGGTGGTGACTCTCACAAGTAATGCTTCTTGTGTTAATATGAAATCCACACCCCACAGTGACACTCCTGCTATTAGGCTACCAAACACTTTGTATTTTAAGTAGGAAGGACTAGAAATTAGAGACACTTTGATAACTCCAGGGATATTTTCCCACATGCACAACAGTGACAGTTACGCTGTCATGTGTCAACTTAATGGTATTATACTCCAATAATACCAGCATGCATGAGATTTTACCCATCTTTAAAAGACAAGGAAAAAGAAAGAGAAAACCCAGTAAGCTGACCAATGTTCTTCCTTTTTGCCTTCTACTGCTGAAGTTTGCCTCCATACTTACACATAATTTCTCCTGGCAGAAACTTAGTGGCCTCTTCTTATTTCACTGCCAGTAATGCATATTTTTAACTTTTTCTATTTTTAAATGAGTGGTTTACTCCCAGTACTCAGTTCACAGTCACTGCCTCTTGTTTTTCACCCTCTCTTTTGCATCGTTTCCCTACACCTCAGCTTGTTATATTTTGGAGATCAGATCTCTCCATATACCCTTGCTTCCAGAAATAGTATCTCTTATTTTACCTCCTCTATATCAATCAATAAAATTAAAACACAGAATATTTTATCCAGTACATCAGGCCTGTTTCATAAAGCTAGTCACAATCCAGTGAGCAAGAGACCAATATATTGCAACACTCACCTAGAGCAAATTGCCTCTTCAGTAACTTCTTGCTACAATTGCATAATAGAATCATAGAATTGTAGGGATTTGGATCTCTGAAGATCGTGTAGTCCAAAACCCTAGAAAAATGCAGGATCACCTAGGGTAGGTTCATATAGGAATGCAGCCAGGTGGGTTTTGAAAGTCTCCAAAGAAGGAGACTGTGCAACCTGTTCCAGTACTCTGTCACCCACACAGAAAAGAGTTCTTTCCTGATGTAGGAGTGGAACCTCTTGTGCTCTATCTTGTATCTATTGCCCCTTGTTCTATCACATGGCACCACTGAAGAGACTTGCCACCTTCTTCTTGACACCCACCCTTCTGATATTTGTAGACAGTAATTACAATCCCTTCTCAGCCTTCCCTTTTCCAGACTAAACAGTCCCAGTTTTCTCAGCCTTTCCTTATAGGAGAGGTGTTCTGTAATCATCCATGTGGCCCTCCATTTGACTCTCATGGAATCTTTTAGGTTGGAAAAGACCATCAAGATCATCAAGTCCAACCATTAACCCAACTTTATCAAGCCCACTGCTAAACCATGTCCCTAAGCTCCTTATCCACACAACTTTGAAACGTCAGGGGATGGTGATTCAACCCACTCCATGGGCATTCCTATCTATCACAAACTGCTTACATACAGATTATTGACTTCGACTTAATCCCCTCCTACTTGAGAGTGTGCTAAACACTGACTAAGCCTGAAAAGCTACTACACAAAGAATTGTTGGTAATTTTGTGTGAAATGTTCCATTATTGACTCAACTAGTATAACAAGTCTTGTATCTTCAAAAAGAGCTTTCAGTAGCAAAAAAAATTTCAATGTGAGCTGTGAAAATAATGATTTCCTGTGCTCCATTTTAGAAGTGTTTTCTACCTCAGCAAAAGCACAGATATGTCTTGTTGAGCTGTATAAAGAAAGCCAACACATGTGAAGAATAGCCTTTTCTAGTTATCACCATATAAGCTCTACTTGTTAGGTTTCTAATCGCAGTCTTTCTGCTATTTTCTTTGGTTATTGTGTGAGATACATTCACAGGGACCTCAAAGAACAGTTGGAGCACTACAGATACAGTACGTGTGTTCTCTGAATTTCATTATGTATAGATTAACACCTCCAAACAGGCGCCATCTCACAGAACGACAGCCAGAAGTAGAGAACAAGAAAGCAAATCCACAGATTTCAGGCTTAAAAATTTCCATGGCTTAGGTACATTTTTTATAGCTGAATTCACATACATGAAGAATTTATACATGTACTTTTTTGTTTTGTTTTTTTTTTTTTTTAAGAATCTCTAGGTCATTCATTTTGATATTATTTCCATGAAAACAGTTGGAGAATTTTTATCCAATGTCTAAGAACTGAAGAGCCACACAAAAGCAGACCTTGCGTTCATCAGCCTACTGTGTTTTCCAGTGGACAAACCACCTAGAATTTCACAAAACATCCACTTATGCTCTGCTGGGTGACTGCTAGAGCTAAGAAATACCTTATGAAATAACAATATTATTAGCATTCACCAGCAGCTCCAGAAATTGCATGTACACACAGAGGATGATTTAGCTGCATGTTCTTTCATTTCCACTCGATGAAATAGCTAAGAAACATAATTAATTTACACTGTAAACACACAGACACACAGAGTCAGCACCAGCCTGCCTGACCCACTTCCATACTCAGCCAGTTTAAGCAGGGTTGTTTCCTCATCATCCCTGGTTCCAACGTCCATCCAGAAATAAGAAGTGAATCTACATTTAGTTTCCAACAGTTTTTTTGTGTTCAATGTAATGCTGCTACAGCTCATACATTCATCTTGTGTCACCCTGAAGTGTACTCAGACAGAGAATGATGCTGTATCTGCTCCTAATGATTCAGCTAAACATAGAGGCAGGAGAAAGATGAGGGGTTTGGTAAGCTGCAGAACTGAAGGGGCATTGTTGCCCTTTGATTTATGTCTCCAAGTTGCTCTGCCATGCTAACTTTTGAATACCTAATAAAGGCTATTTCCTGACATGCCTTTATAGATACAATTTTTTCTCCTCTGTAATGCCCACTATTTCCATGAAACTGGCAGAAATTAAATATATCAGAGACCTCTGTGTCTGTCAAATTTTTTAAAATGTATTCACTGGCTTAAAAAAAACCCAAAAAAACAGAGACGAGGAAAAAAATAGGGGCTGACAGATAATTCAACTATATAATCCTTGCTTGTTCAGTGAAACAGAGGGGGGAAAATGAAAAGGAAGAAAAAAAGGAATAGCAATCAAAACCTGACTCCCATAGGAGGAACAACCACACACCACATTTTTCCTGTGGTCAGTCATTTACAGAAAAATCTTTATCACAAGAGTCAAAGGATATGGAGCATCTTGCAGCAAACAAGAGCAACAAAACCAACTCAAACACAGGGAGGGCCAAAATAAACCAAAACTGGATTTCAAATACCACAGTAAAACCCAAACCTCTTCTGTAGCAGATAGCTGCCACTTTTGGATTCAAAGTGATGACCAGTAACTCGTTATGCCCAATGCTTCAGGCAGACTATGTATACAGCTTCCTCAAATAAAGAGAATTTAAAGCAGCTACTGCAGGTTGACTGTGACTTCTGCACACCCAATATAGTCCAGCAATTTTACCCAGAGACTCTAGAGCCACAAACAACTGCAGCTACCAAAATCCCTGTGACAGTCCACAATTTCTGGTCCTTTGTGCTATAAATGAGTTGGACTTGCTGTTTTTTCCTGTGATCCAGCACAGAGTGTGGATAACTTTAGGCAAGTGGCAAACACGAGTGAGGGGGAAAAAAACCTGAAATTTCTTGTGCATTTAAAAGCTCCTGTCTTAATCTTGCTATTGCCTCTGGGCCTTTGTGGGGGAGAAAAACAAAACCTGAAAGGAAAAAAAACCCACCAGTTTTAATTCATGGCTTCACTATGAATATAAATTTGGTCACTTTGAATTCTTTCCTGAAACGTTACATTTAAATATATAAGAAGATACACCAGGTGAACACACTGCTTTATTCCTTCCACCTGCTTCAGATTTAAGCAGAGGATCAGCTCTGCACGGAGATACCACATGAAACCTCTCAGAAGCAGCAAGACTCAAGCACCATTTTTGATCACAGAGGATCAGCAAGATTGATACAGAAGCTTTTGCAGATGCTAAAAAAGGGTGAAAAAAAAAGGGAGAAAAAAAAATAGTTCTGTTTGGAATCCAGGCTAGGTCACAGGGAGGTGCAAGAATTTACCCCAAATTTCAGAAGGACTTGCCAAATAGGCTGCTTGTGCCTCAGTTCAGCTTCATATGCCTCGCCTGGGCCAAGACACACCATCTGCTTCCCAGTAGCACTCGCTGAAGTCTGTGGGAGTTCTGCCTCCAAAGTGACAGCATGATGTGGCCCATTGTCCTCTACAAAGCTAGCGCCTACACTTTTAATGGATGCAGTTCCAGGCAGGCATTTGAGGTGAAACAAAAAAGAAATAGAAAAAAACCCAACTAAGTGAACGTGGTGCTGAAGATTTGATCGGTGTTCATTAGTCATCAGAGTTCCCAGAGACAAAAAGATTATTCCCCATTACCCTGCTGCAATTTTGACCTATCTGTAATGCGAGCTCTGCACTACCTACCATCTTTTACGTCTGCTTCATCTTAGTGGGTTCAACCCTTTCTTGCATTCATTGTTAGAAGGGAAAAGTCAATTCAGACACATTAGTAAACAGAAAGATTTAAGATGTGCAGCTTTATTTTCATGCTACAAATTTCATAATAATCTACAAATACTTATGCTGGAAGAAAACTTGCAGGAAATCATTTTCCCATGAATTTCCAGGTAAGTCTTGTAAAAAGAGAAGGTTAACCCATGCAGACATTTATTTAGCCAATATATTTCCATATGCTATTCTCCTATTAAATGGATTTCTAAGTCTGTTTCAACAATGTAAATTATTTCAGCAAAGTACACAGCATAACAAAATATTTTATGAGATTTCCTGCACACCTGAAGCCAACCTCAAGGCAAAACACCCTGTATAGAATCATAGAATCATTAGGGATAAAGAGGAACCTTGAAAGATCATCTAGTCCAATCCTCCTGCCACAGCAGGATTACCTAGACCAAGCAACACACTCAAGTGGGTCTTGTAGTTCTCCAGAGAAGGAGACTCCACAACTCCCCTGAACAGCCTGTTTCAATGCTTCTTTACCCTCACTGAGAAGAAGTTCCTTCTGATATTCATAAGGAACCTCCTCTGTTCCAGCTTGCACCCATTGCCCTTTGTCCTATCACCAAACAACCTTGACAAGAGCTTGGCTCCATCCTCCTGACACCCACCTCTCACATATTTGTAGACATTCATGAGGTCACCCCGCAGCCTCCTCTTCTCCAAGCTAAAGAGACCCAGCTCCCTCAGCCCTTCCCCATACGGGAGATGTTCTACTTCCTTCATCATTTTCATTGCTCTGTGCCACACACCCTCCAGCATCTCTGTGTCTTTCTTGAACTGAGGGCAGAACTGGACACAATATTCCAGATGCAATCTCACCAGTGCAGAGTAGAGGGGGAGAAGAACCTCCCTCGATCTGTTAACCCCCCCCCCTTCTGGTGCACCCCAGGATGCTGTTGGCCGTCTTGGCCACAAGAGCACATTGCTGGCTCATAATCATCCTGCTGGCCACTAGGACCCCAGCAATTTAGTCACTAGAGCTTATTTATACAGAAATAATGGGAGTTCTTAAACTTTTGCCCTATATCTTTTTACATCCTTGTCTGAGCTCATCCAGGACCAATCCAGGTCCTAGCCCAGCTAAATGTTTAAAGTAAAATGGATCGCTCCTTAAAATGGAAGGATTTGTTCAAATTTATTCAAGCTTTACTGCAATTCCATGCAAAATAAGAAAAATAATATCTATCACAAGGCAGTTTATCCTACTTCCTTTTCCCTAAATTAGCCAAAACAGAGCAGCAACTCCAACTCTCTTACAAAAACTGACAAATTAGTTATCAGCTAAGAAAGGTATTGTAAGAACCAACATGCCCACTTTCTATCAATCAGATACTATTGGCAGAACAATAAAGAATGAACAAGATAAGAAGGAAACATCTGCCAAGCAACATCCCAGACAGGTGAGAAAGAAGGAAAGCAGTTTGGGAAAAGAATAGGATAATAACAAAAAATTACAGCAAGTAATTTTCCCAGTGTTGTATATTCCTTTTGTTCCGTTCTATGACTAGAAATTGGCCAGGTAGTGAGTTTTCTAGCTGAAATGACTTCTGGCTGAAAAGATTTTTTAGTGACAGATCATGTCTGAGAAGCAATGCTGTGGCTGGTTTGACAGCTTTCAAGGCAGCTTTGCAGCACTCGAGCTACTTGGTGTCATGACACTTCACATTTACAACTTACGTGTTAGATAGCAGCAGCCAAGCTGATGTGCACAAACCACAAGGGTCTTCCTAATCAAGAGAAAAATTGGACTTCAAGGATTTAGTCACTCCTATGGTTTGAAGCACAAGGACAGTGATGTTCTTTACACAAAATTAAACACAGGACAGGTGATGTTTGGAGGTGGCCATAGGACAAGCTGGCTGTTGAACGCAGACATTAGTTACTGTGCAACATCTTGGGGCACAGCAGTGATAAAGATGGTTGCCCAGCTACAGAGATTATATGTTGAGAGGTTAAGAAAAAGAGGAAAACTTCATTCTGATGCATGTGAAAAACATAAATGCAATACAGCACTACATAAGCTTCCAAGTTATTTGCAATAATACTCTTGGTATTATCAAGCTTGAATTACTCAAGTTTATTTATCTGCATAAGAAGCCATTAAGGACTGAACTTGGCATGACACAGGAAAGATGGGTCTGATAAATTCCAAGAACCATGTTTGCTGCAATTTCCCCCTTCCTGTAATTGCTCAATATGCTTTGGTTTTTTTCTTTCTTAGGTCTTGTAACTCCTAAAGCATGACGCAATTGCTGTTTGCTAAACCAGGGATAACACTAAATTAATGTCCCTTGCAGTGTTTTTCATCTGTCACTGGCTCTGCCTTAAACCAGCATAAACTGAAGAGGAAAAAAAAATTAACCGCAAATAAAATATTATCCTGTCCATCCCTGACATTCCAATAAACTTATTTTTGGTTATTATTTTTTAATGCTAGAATCTCGAATATCACTTTTACCACTTACACATAAAAACAGGTGAAATAAAATTGAACGACAGAGGCTTTTCCTCATTTTCAGTTTATAAGGCAACACGTTTTCAATACCGGTACACATTTTAACTTCAGGATGGTAAATCCAAAACTCTGAGTACACGTAATTCTAAACTCACTCATACTGCAGTTCAAAAAGACAAATAACCTGAGTTTCAAGCTAGGATTGAGTAAGATTTCATGCTTTTCCAGGTCAAAGTCATGAAAGTCTCAAACATATGTTTAGGAAACACAAGATAAGAGATTATCAGCTCCTTCACTCTATTACAATTCCCAGGGTAACACTTTTCTTTGTGGGATGATTTTTGTTTATTTTACGGGTGTGTTTCTATGTCTCACTGTACTGAGGCAAAGAAAAAAAAAACACACAAACCAACCAAACAACTGAACAGTTTTCTAAGCCTTCAAGAATTTGAATGACCCTCTTCCTAGTTTCTTCTGAGAGACCATGTCATAATGTTTTCATGATATCTTAAATACCTGGTGAACTGATTCCTTTCCTCATATAAATAATGCCAGCTTTTACTCATTTTCATTGTAGCTGTCCCATAAAGTGCACTTTCTGGACATGAAAGGAAACACAGCAGCTCTTTTCTGATATGACTGTATCACAGTGTGCAACCATGTCTGTGAAACCACTTATTCTGGATCTGAGCCACAACGATCTTCTCTCACAGGAGAATGGATGCTGCTTGCAGGAATTCAACCACTTCCAGCATGTATTTGCTACTTGCTTAAGAGTTTGGGCATGAAGTAACAATCATTCCTTGGAGTTTAAAGAATAGGATTACAGGAAGTCCCAAAGAAATATAAGGAAAAACTTTATACAGTGAGGGTAACAGAGCGCTGGAAGGGGTTGCCCAGATAAGCTGTAGAGTTTTCTTCTTTGGAGACTTTGAAAACCCACCTGGACACGATCCTGTGTAATGTCCTATCTCCTCTAGATGATCCTACTCTAGCAGAGTAGTTGAACTAGATGATCCCTTGGGGTCCCTTCCAATGCCCACCATTCTGCGATTCTGTGATATGGATTGCTCCAGTGTTTTCCACACTTTTGATCTATTTCCTCCAGAAGGCAGCAGCTATGAAATACAACATACATTTGGAGATACTTCCTGTCTCACTCCAACATCTCACATCTCTCCTCTCAGGTAGGAGAAAGGTCTGCACCTGTGGGTCCTTCCCTCGGTGTTTGGCTGTGTTGTAGAAAGTGAAAGTATTTCTTTTCCATTAGGAGAAACTGTATTGCTGTGCAGAATTAATTGCTCTCATTGGATTAGCTAAAGGCTGACCACCTGTAGATAAAATCAGCATTGCTTTTCTCTTTTGATGTAAACAAGAAAATAATTGAAAGTCTAATGTGCATCCAGCGGTAAAGAAGGAAGACAGAAGCTCTAGGCTGGTAGCAGCACACTAATCTGTCTTTTTCTACCAAGTTGCTAAAGTTTATAACACATTAAAACAAAGGAGAATTCTTCTTACAAACTGTGATGATCTCAGCTTTAGATCCACCATTATGTTCTTGAATGTCTCTGAATAAGTCCATCATTTTCAGATCAACATGGTTGTGTTTGACTATAGGAAAGCTGAAAAAAAAACCTTGAAAGCTCAACCCAGACTCTTGCTCAGTTGCAACCCAGGCAGGCTAAATGAAGACTCGTGCCTGATAAAAGTAAGGGTCACAAACTTTTCAAAACTTCTATGAAATTACATTAGGACCCTGATGAATTGCAAATTATATAGAGGCTGCTGTGGGGCATTAGCTGTGAAACTCTGCATAAACTGACAATGAAACAAGCTGAGTGCAATAGAAAGAGCAAAACTGAATGACTGGTAAGGTAAGAAAACCAGCTCTGCTTCCTTCATGGCTCCAGTCACGTAAACCTATTGCCCAATGAAATTAAGTGGCAAATTTAAATGTCTGCCTCATCTCATAATCTAAGAGAAAGAAATCCATTTATGAAGAAAATATGGAT
>VZRI01003423.1:217847-252348 GCA_013397515.1 Upupa epops
CCCCCCCCGAAGTATTTACTGGCAAACATTACATAGAATCATTAGGGATCGGAAAGGACCTCGAAAGATCATCCAGTCCAATCCCTCTGCCATAGCAGGATCCCCTAGACCAAGTCACACAGGAACATGCATATGGTTTCCAATAGGTAGGCTCTTACCTCTCTAGCATTGTATGTGTATAGCACCTTATTTTTTATAACAAACCATAGGTGTTTCCATGGTTTCTTACTGCCCTTAGATCTGTGTAGGTAGCCACTCATTGTAGAGTCTTCTGTATTTGCTGAAACTTCTTTGAGAGCTGCAGTCAAGAACCTTGTCGTGTACATATTCAGTATCTTAGCACTGCTATCTCATCTACTGAGCAGTGCATTTTCAGTGCAATGAGAGAACTACGCCAAAATTTTCATGTGATTCCTTGGGAAAAGGTAAATGGGTCTGGATATGCAGATAATGTCTGAGCACAGATAGGGTAACAGCAAAAAATCCAAACCACCCTCCTCTTATTGTCTCATCAGTCACCCAGATGGATAGTATCTTTCAGCATCTTCTGTTCTGAATGATCTTCTCAAGCCTTTCCTACACCAGCAGGGTCAGCTTCTAAAACACACATTACAGGTACATGACAAGATTCGCAATACAGCAAATTCAATGAGAAAATATAAAATTATCATCCAGCTGGACAATATTTATTTGTTTTCATTACATCTTTGTCTGGTCAGGCTGAAAGAGTTCATTCTGCTGGCAGCTAAGTCCAAGGAAAGGCTGCTGTACTATAAAAGAGGAATAACATAATCAGAAAAGGATATTGTTTAGGTTTAGTGGCTTAGTAGATGGAGGGAGGCATGATATGATACAAGCAGAACTGCAAAAGGAAGGGAAGAATGACTCAGCTGCAGCTCAAAGATATTAATTCAGCAGCAGGTGAGAAGAGGTTTATGATGGTATGGGCATATTTTTCCCATTAGAAAACTAACAAATTTGGGAGCTGGATCTCTAAAAGCTGCTAACAAACTCTTTACAAACTTCATAGACAAACATACACATTAAGAGGAGTAGTAAGAGGAATCCATAGAACCTGAACATTGACACAGATGAATGTAGAGTCTGAAAACCTGTCCATGGCTGCTGAAGTAGTAACCATGGACAGGACAGTGATATTATTGCACATGGTATGGCAAGTGCATACATCATACTTCACCTACTGTGCTTGTTCATGAATTCTTTGCCAGTTTTTTTTTTTACTCAGATGATTTGTTTACCTCAAAGCCCAATGCTTTAGCTAAAACAGAATCAAGATGAAATAATCCACTTCTCCCATTTCAACAATGGTACATTCAAATTTTGCTGGGGAAAGAGAAGAGGAAAAAACTGCTGTGATCTGCTCCAGGTGAGACACCTTACAGATAAGAAGCACATTTATCAAGCATGGATAAGTCCCTCATACTTTCTGGAAAACAATCTAGTGACAGATTAGTGAATAAATTTTTTTCTTTGTCAATATCGAAGGAATATAGGATTTGTATAGGCAATCTGGTATTTGAATAGATGCACTGAGAGTCTCTAATGCTTAAGCTATTTACCTCTGAGTGACTGCTTAGGCAGAGTTGCTAATGCTCCTTTGGAAGGAATTATTGGGTAAACTATTTTAAAATGCCCTTCTGACACCCTACACTTGGAACTTTGACTAAAAATATTTTGTATATATCATATTTGAAATACCAAGATGAAATGCCAAGATTTTCATTCTCTTTGGACCTGGAATTCAAAGAGGCAGGGAGAGGTAATATTTCAATAGACTGATGTGATTAGAAGAAAAAAAGAAATGTGCAAACTCTGAGGCATAAATTACATGAATATATTCAAGTTTCTTCTCACTTAAATTCCTAAAGAGTACCAAGGTTGTAGGCAACACAGCTTAACAAACCAAGCTATTGCTTCGATGCAAGTAACACCAACTGAAAAGGTTTGGTGATGCAGCTGCACTTAAAAAAAGTGGAGAAATTGAGGCTATTGCTGACATTTGACATGAAAACCTGACCTCGAGCACTGGCCTAGGAACACCAGCCAACAACTTAAAAAGGGTTCAGTAAGGCTCTCAGCACACAGATTGAAAGACTTCTTCATCTTTAGAGGATAATTACAGTTTTGGGTAATGCCTGTGTTCAATTTCTGCTGAAGGCTGTTACGCAGAAATAAATTACTCCTTTATTTCCACACAGAGACTGTAAAGAAAAAGCAAAAAAAGCATGTCGGTGGAAGGAAGGAGACAAAGGCCATCCTGTAGCTAAAGGAAACACAATTAAGTTTTACAAGTTCCTTTTTCCTCTGCATATCCCCCCCTCCCAAACATAATTAATGGCTACGCTTTACTTTCCTTAAGGAGCGGGCCCAAGGCTTGTGTATCAGTTTTTACAATCTGTTTCTAAAGTGGAAAGATAATAACTGTGCAAATGCAGCAGGCTGTATAAAACTTCTCTCTGCAAATGTGATTACACATAAAACCCATAAAAATTGTACAAAGCGATAGATGAACCAAAACTGAACAGCTGTAGTTTTTCATTATTTTGGAACTGAGCAGAAAGAGTGTATGTATAGAGAACGACTTCAATTTTTTAATCTTCTGGACATAATTGAATTATACATCTGCCAGGAATTTAAAATTTCAGAATGAATATCACACTCTTGCTAAATTGAATTCTATATTGCTAAAATGAAGAACCACCTGTGAAATATCAGCAATAAGCTTGATATATTTCAATAAACCCCTGACAATACAGTTCAAAATAATGTGGCACAGTTGCATGCATATATATATATATATATATATATATAAATTTATTACTACTATGATCATTCATTGGTAATCTCAAGACATTTTTAGCCCAGAGGAAAATCACATAAAGTATCATGGCTTTTATGCTTATATTGGGAACGATTTTAGACAAATAAATTACTGACTTAACTACTTCATGGCTGCTGCAGAACCACTTCTTGTACCACTCTAGTCTGTCTTGCAAGAAGTCAAAACCTCTGAAGAAAAAAAACTCCATAAAAAAAAATCCCAAAAGCCAAACCCTCAAACCATGAACTACTCCAGAGATCAGTATGGACTACAGCAAAAAATATAAATACAATATAGTTGGGCAGTTCTCAACCAGAGCTTCATATAGATGGTAATGAAAGAATGGACACTACAACAGGAAACACAATTCTGAATATGACAATAGAGTATTAACCATCGTCACAGAAATATTTTTTAATAAATGTATGGACAAGTCTGCTGCTACCTCAGATGTCTCAAGCTAGTGGTTTTCATGCCATATAGGTAAACCAGACCAACCTGGCCTGTGGCAGTTACTTAAAATTCTGATGTTGATGAGTTCAACCCTGCAAGAATATTTGGGCCACTCCTGTGATTTCAAAGGAAGCACCCCATGGTGTTATAGTCTCCAGGGGAAACATCCCAACATGAGCACATCTGTGCCTGTGGACAAAGCACTAAACCTTCGGGAGAATTCAGTACATGGCCTGATTCAACAGGTACCGCAAGACACATACATACCAGGTTAACATTCAGCTTCTACCCTGCATACTGCTGTCTGCACACTCCATAAACATGTAGAAAATTGGATTAGAACAAAAACAACGACAAAAAAATGCACCCTTCTCCCCAGTGCAAGATTATCTGCAGTGCGTCAGAATGGCTGCTACAAACAGCCTGAGTTGCAATGTATCCTATTAAACACGCTGGACAAAACCCAGTTGTTTTATCACATAGTGTCTTTAAATAGAAGCTATCACTAAAAGAGTTCTGTTTACTTACTGAAGAAAGGGCAAACAAGTAATGTAAGATGTTACTAACACTATTGTTATTGTTTCCGAAAGGGTCAGAAGAGCTTGCTAGGTTCCCCCTAAAGACACACATACACCAAAAAGAAGAAATTGCTATTGCAATAAAACAACTTAATTAATAAACATTGATTGTGCTCATTGACTGCTGCAAATTGTATTAAATTTTAACAACATTTTGTATACTTTATATTACTCATGAAAGTTTTATACCTTTGCCCTACAGCAGCCATAGATTTTATGTAAGCTTGCAACAGAAGTGACAAACTATTAAGCTGTGTGGAGCACTTCTATGAATATTAGCTGCACACTATTATATACAGATATAGTGCCTTTACTTATATCTATTCATACAAAAAGGTTATTTTTAAAACTAACTCACCTCTAGTCAGTTTTGGGCACCTCAATACAAGGAAGACATTGAGGTGTTGAAGCAGGTCCAAAGAAGTGAAACAAGATTGATGAAGGGTCTGGAGAGCATACCTTGTGTGGAGTGGCTGAGAGAGCTGGGACTGGTGAGTCTCAAGAAAAGGAGGCTGAGGGGAGACATTATTGCTCTTTATAACTAGAAGAAAGAATGTTGTAGAAAGGTGAGTGTCTTTTCTCACAAGTAACAAGTGGTAGGAAAAAAGGGAACTAGAGGAAACAACCTCAAATTGCTCGAGGGGAATTTTAGGTTGGACATAGTTTTGTCCTGCTCCGGCAGGGGGGTTGGACTCGATGATCTCTTGGGTCCCTTCCAACCCCTAACATCCTATGATCCTATGATCCTATGATTAGGAAAAACATCTTCACTGAAAAGGTCATCAGGCCTTGGAACAGGCTGGCCTGGGAGGGGGCTGAATTGCTGTCCCTGGGTGTTTAAAAGTTGTGTAGAACTGTAGTTATTGCCTTGCAACAGAAGTGATGGCAACTGCCAAAACTCCTAGGAGTTACTGGGCAGCATCTCTGCAATACCAGCTCTGCCTTCACTTTGTTTTGTCTAGTCCTACTACGTCTTCATTGGTCAGGGTTATGGCAAACCACTATGGCACCCTCTGGTCCTGGTTCTTTGCAGGAAAACACTGCATTGTCCTTGGATAGAAAGCAATTGTGAATGGGACACATGGACTGTTGAAAGACTATAGACCATCCTATCGAAACAATATAATATCTTCTGTGACCTTCAAGGAGATGCAGTTTCCAAGAAAAATGTTTTTGGATAGAGATTCTCCACTTATACTCTTTTTATTAAAAAGCACTTAAAGTATTTCTGTAAACAGCATGGCTTGATGCATCTGCCTCTAGAGAGGATGGTAACAGCTGTTTAACAGTGCACAACCATGTGATATAACGAATTTACAACAGCAAGAGTAGAAAAGTACTGTATCTAATCCAAACTGTAAGGGGACAGAGCTAGGAAAATTATCCGTTCCAGTCCATTGCCATGACATTGCAAGTGTGTGTGTGCCAGTGTTAGACGCCCATCATCTTACCAAAATAAAGGGGAATTGTAGTGATTACGTGTGACCAGGCCTTAAAGCATTCACATCTTGTGAGTCTGACAGCTGAATGGAGTGTTCTTGCTTCTATTTTCTTATTCTTTTTTAATGGCAGCATTTGGAAAAGTTGTGCTGTCAACATGATTTTTAGCATGTACAATTCTAAAGAGGTGCTGTTAATGAAGAAAAAATGGATTCAGGTTTTATTAATTATTCCAGAATATTTGCAGATGCATCTGCAGATGATGATACCCTATTTAGAATCCCTTCATAAAGAGAATATTTCTCTCTTCTGTTTCTTTCCTGCAACATGCCTCACTCCTAAAAATAACTTTCTCTCATCTGTCTTTTAAAAAATATTTAGAAAAGAATAACAGATACTAAAGAATTCCACACATAGTAACCTTAGGAGGAAATTATATCAATTAAAGTTTTATCTAATGAATGCAGATCAAAGTAAAAATCCTGTGGCTTTGTTTTTGGTTTGTTTTTGTTTTTGTTTTTTTTTAAGCAATTTAAAGAACTTTAAAATATCAGGTGTATAAGATTTTGGAAGCCTCAGGTAACTAATCAATAAGTATTGACTTTGGATCCTTGCTTAAGTGAAATATGTGTTTAAAAGTTGTGTAGATATGGAATTTAAGGGCATGGCTTAGCAGTGGGATTGGTACAGCTGGGTTAACCTACTCAATTGTAGGATTCTATAAGATAGTTTCTTGTTTTAATCCCATTCCTTATGAAGGTACTTATTCTCCAAAAAGCAGTTTCAATATTAAATCCTCATGAGAGATGTGACAAACCTTTGCCTTTTTGACTGGGGGAGGGGGGGGGACAGTTCTATGGAATAGCCCCTGGAGCACTTCTGAAATCCTCATTATGATATGAAGAATGCAGCAGATCTCCAGCACTGCAGCTGAAAGGGTCACTGATGTAGCAAGCTGCCAGTGACACACATCTGATTTCATGTTTGAGTTTTGATTTTCCTGGACTTCATTTCACATCTGGAACATCACATTAAGGAGAATTTCAGCTCTATTGTCTATTACCATAAACATTTTGGCAGAGACAATTACACATCACCTTTCCAATTAGGTTACAGCATTTCACAAGTGCACAGAGACCAAAACCAGAAATCTCACACTGTGCTTCCCCCAACAAAAAACAATAAAATCACCAAAACAACCCAGAAACCCAAACCCCGTGTCCATTTCTGCTACTGTATATATGATTCATTGCTTCTTTTGCCCACTTCCACTGAAGTATTGGAAAATATATTATTCCCTACTGCTTGAGAACTGAAGGGGAACTGTTTCATATAAGCACATGTAGCAGACCAGAGGGCATGCTCATTCCTGGCAGAGAATTTGACAGGTTCAGTAAACAATTTATGTACCCATATGCAACACCTCCAGACACAGACAGTGAACTGAACCAATTCAACCATCTTTACTCCTGGTCTGTAAGTAAATTAAATCTACATCTTGACCATGTTGCCTGGAAGAGGTTATTCAATTATTTACAGGACAATAACAGGTAACTGCAGTTTACAGCAGCTTTTGAGACAGCTACTGTACAGTTTTGAACAAAGAAAATATGGACTGTGGCAGTCAGAATATATTACAAAAGAGAAAAAAAAAGAAGTTTTGGAAACTTAGAAGTGTTTCTAACTGTGTTTTCCTCCCAGGCTTCTCAAGCCCCCTGTATCATTAGCTACCCTTGCAGTATAGTCAGCAAAACACACAGCATCTGAAACATGTTATTGCTGGAAGACAAGCTGATCTCAGAATCTGAAGTTTGGCTAGTTTTATTCCTAAAGCCTATTTTCACGGTCTCAGGTTACCTCAGAGTCTCCCCTTTGTCTAACACTGATCTCACTTTTAAGCTTTTGAGTGTGTCCTTGGTTTTAAGTGTCAAGAAACATAGATACATATAGTAAAAAGAAACTGAAATCCTGACCAAGTCAGGAATTTAAGAGTCTGAAAGAATTTGGCAAGAAAGTCACTTTAAACAGTCCTTAATCCATCTGGTCAAGTCATCTTGGCTACTCTTACTTGCTTTCTCAATAATCCATCTTTCTTAGAGCGCAGAAGCAAAATAATCCCAAACACCTCAGCTATTTCCTTGTATCTTCCATACTCTACCATGCCTGTTTCATTCTAAAAGAGTGTTTAACATTGGAACACACTTCGGGATGCAGGGTACATGAAAAATGTCAAGCAAAGTCATGTTACAGCGTTGCTTAGGCAGGTAAGTGTCCACAAGTCCACATTCACATCAACATGCCTCTGCAGCCGCCAGCTGGAACTGGCTACACAGGGATTTGCGAAGTGCTTTGAAGTATTAGCATGCTGGTATGGGATGCAAGAATTACTCATGTATTAGGGCAACGGAAACTGTGAATGCTCAAAGCCACAGAAGAAGCTGAAGGTCCCTGCTGGCTTTCAGCCCAGGATTCAGGGCAGGGAACCGAATCACATTAAACACAATTAGCTGAGAAGCAGGGGCTCCTTTTACTTACTGGGGGTTGTTGCTGAACAGCAAGTTGCAAGCAAATTAACAAAAAAGATGTATCCTTTACTGTATGTAACCACCAGCTAGCTAGTCATCACAATGCTCTATGCACAGGCTCACACACACGGCTGAGACTGCCCATGCTTGGCTTTTACTGGCTAGCTCTGTAGTGAGCCATTATGGGCTTTAGCTTTCTTACCTTCAATTTTGCAGCTTTAGATTCCTAAAAGTGCCACTAGCTGGTGTGAACTATGGCTCTAATTCTGATTTCAACAGAGTCTCAGCCCTGCATGTTGAATCACCTGTCATCTCTGTGTAGTGCATTTAATTAAGGGGCATTGTGTGAAAATATGAGTTGAAAAAAAAATAAGCTGAATTTGCCCTAATTGCAGATCAAAATAAAAAATTATGCTCATTGAAAGAAATCAGTGTAAAAGCCTTTCTCTGAAGAGTGAACATGGGGCTAAATCCTTGGGCTCATTTATTTCATTCAGGAAGAGAAATGATTGTTAAACAAAGTTCCCAAAAGTTCAATTTTCTCATTGTTAGATGAAGTTATGCAGAGGGCTTGTGTTCTCTATACTACATTTTTTAGAGGGTTTATTTGCCATTCAGAGAAATTTATTACTCATAAGGAACTATTTACTGTTCAACAAAAAGTTTCAGTAGGTTGAGGATGGGATAGGTCCTCTGCTCTTACTGACAACACCTTTATATGTACCTAAATTCTCATGTTTAGCTTTTCTAGATATATCAGAGACATCCAAAGGCCGTTTCAGACCTTGAGGCAGTATTTCAAGGACTGTAAATAGTACACATTCCTCTTTGGAAAATATGCAGCACCCCCTTTGGTCAGGTAAATTTCTCTCTGAAGCCAGTAGGAAAAGCTTTCCTGATCAGTGTTTGCTTTAACAGTGGAAGACCAATTTTAATTACTCTTGTGGTGCCTACCTCTTAACTATTCACAATTAATGCTCCCTTAACAACTCCAATCAAGACCAATTGATCACAGTGTTGCCCACCTCCAACTATTTGAGTTTGTAGTAACACTCCATGGTTAAATCTACTCTGTTTGGAGCAACCCACACAGCTGTAAGTTTCAGTTTTGTAGTTCTGGAAAAGTAGCAGAAAAAATATTTCATGTGATGTTATGCACCCTAATCACAGAGGTAAGCAAAGCTAAGAGGTGTGGTGAATGTAAAATATTGAGTTCAACCCTTTTGCCTCCCCTAAGTTGTATTAATGCTAATATAAAGCATCTGAATCCTGTGAAATGCTTTATTTGGAAAAACGATAAAATCAGGCAACAGTTAGTGAAATCATTAATTAAAATCAGGGATCATCATACCTTTTGCTTTACTGTATGAGAAGTGAAAGCATTTAAGAAACCCTCTCTGCTGATAAAAATATGTTTTATTTCATAAGATATTACGACTACACAGGCAAGGTCTTCTTTAGTGAGACATATCTCAGTTCTCAATTTACACTATTTGAGTATGTTATTGGAAATAAGTGCTGAAAACACAGTAATGGATTGAGCACTGAAGATAAAAGACTGCACAGTCACTAGATTTGAACTGACTACCTTTGAAGTAAAATTGCTTTATCTGCCTGCATTCACAGGATTTGGTTAACAGCTGTGTGGTCTTACAGGTGTTAAACTAGCCACTGGCAGTCTATCATGGCCTCTCAATGCAGAGGAAATATTTTTCTACTTCACAGCAAGAGCTGCATGCATGAAAAATCTCATGCAAATTGGATTTCTCCGACTTTTCTTCTTCAGTGAAGGTGTGGCAAGATGATGATTAAGCAAGCAGTTTCCTCCTACATTTTTATTCCAAATTGTTTCCACAGGCTCAAGTCTCAAACAGCATGTGTCTTTTTTGGTTAGCCTGATGTTGGGAGTAAGTAGATCTGTGCATCCCTCTTCACTCGCTGAAAGACTAAAATTATGTTTCAGGGCTGAAGATTGTCTGGATGCCTTTGATTTCACTTCAGCTTCTCTTCTGCTTAGATAACCATAATAATATTATTTTCTAGGATAGACTTACTACTTTGAGTTTCTAAGACCCCATCACAGAAATAAAAGGTATCCTTTACACTGACTTCAAGAAGAGAGTTTAGAGAAAGAGAATAAAAGGAGACTTGTCTTCAGATTGTTTGACAACTACCACAAGTTCATTTGAGAGAGAGGACAAAACAGAAGTAGCATCTGGAATTGCAGCATATTTTTAAATATTTGTTCTGAGGTCTGATAGTAGATCCTCAGTGTTATAAATACAACCATGCAAAGCAGCTCTGCTAAACAGAAGCTGCAAGTCTGCAGGTGTCCAAAAGCAGCTTAAGAAGTTCTAACTTTGCTTTTCTAATATATCAACACCGATGAAAGTATACCTAAAGGAAAAATAAGTATCTGGTAAATAATTTAAAAAATAAATAACACTGTGAACAAAAGGCAAGCTGCAGAAAGAGAGTTGAAAAGTATTTGTCTTGATTTCTGGAGATGCACCTGTGTGTTCCGCTCTAGGAGAACGTGATCTAGCATGGGGCTTGGACTAGATGATCTTCAGAGGTAGCTTCCAACCCCTACCATTTTATGATTTTATAATTAATGAATGCTGCAACACAGCATGAACGCACTGTTCTTTTTAAGCTTTCTCCCTGTGCTGAGAATCAAAATTTTGTATTAAAAAAATCTTCTGCCCTGGAAACAATCTTTATAAGTGTGTGGATTTTTACAATTGAACTGTGAACATTCAATTCAGGAAATGAGAAATACTCTTGTGCTAAATTACTTAAGTCAAAGTCTAGTCCTCACTAGTTTGAAAGTGTCACTCTGTCAGAGGTGGTGTTTATTGCTCACACTTGTACTTCACCTAGAAGTATTAGAGTATCCTACTTCTTTAAAATTCAATATCTGCCTCAAATTAGTCCTCCAGGAAGGGACATACCTACTTGTAACAGATTAACTCGACTTTTTCTATTATTCCTAGGAAAAGCCTACAAAAATACCCCCCTGAAACACCACTTTTGATATTAGAACTCTCACTTCTTAATTGGAAGATATTAGCAGCTTCTTAGCTTACACTTTACTTGTGGTGAAAGTGCTTCTACTTGACAAATATGATTTATCTGCAAAAGATTCCCTCTTTTCTTTTCAATGATTTCCTTGATGTCATTGCAGTTTATTTTAACTATATTGTAATATGGACAATTTTTGTCTGCTTTGTACAAAGCTGAGCACAGTGGCAGATAGGTCTGTCTGGATTTTCTCAGTCTAGCTGTTCACAGAAGGATTTATGGAAGGAGACACACAATTTGTTATTGTTGCTACTCTTTTTCTGAAGCACCCCTTAAGCAAAAGAAAAAAAAATTACAAAATAAGTAATTTAAAAAAAAAAGGTTTGGCAGAACATACAAGCACCAAATCAGCCTCTTTGTATTAAGCTGTCTTCAGGAAATAGATTTTTGTGACTGTGAATTACTGTTTTTAATTTGAAAACATAACCGTGTTAGTTATTTGTACAAAGTAATTTAGCTGGAATGATACACTGCTTCATTCAATACCAGTACAGTGTCCCTCATTTCCAAAAGACTTTTGCTCCTACTTTGTCATTGCAACTGGCATAACCATGGAAAAGACAAAATCACAGAATCACAGAACAGTTTAGGTTGGAAGGGACCTCAGAGATCATCTAGTTCCAACTCCTCTGCTATGGATACCTCTCACTAGACTGGATTGCCCAGAGCACCATCCAACCTGGTCTTTAATGCTTCAGGGAGGCAGCATCCACAGCTCCTCTGGGCAACCTGTTGCAGTGCCTTGGCACCCTCATGTAGGGAATTTTTCTCTAAAGTCAAAATGAAAGGGGAGATTTACATTAGAAAATATTCCTATCTCTGAGTAGGATGTTACCTAGTGGAACAAAACAAACCCCACACACAATCTGTTGCTAAAGTGGATGGAGAACTGAACTTGATAATATTTGGGAGCTCAAAGTGGGTTTTGACAAGACATGAAGTTATGGCCACATCAGAAGTGTGCTTTCGTCACTCAAGCATTAATGAGTTATGCCTTCATAATACTTATGCTAATACCATTCCATTTTTCTGGTGCTAAACAGGTCTCCTAGATATTAAACAATTTCTGCAGTCACGCAAGATGCCTATTGCCAGCCTGGAACAGTATCTCTGATGCCTGTAGACTCCAAGCCCTGTGCCTTGACCTTGTTTGATCTATTTATTAACCATGTACTTATGTCTTTTTACCAGACAGATAAGCAATGAAGCATTGCTCCTTACAGCATAAGGAGCTGAATACAACTGAAAAACAATCAAATCAAACAGCTCTATTTTGCTTTTAATGTTTGTTCCAGAGGAGTCGGGAAAGTTGAAAACTGCAAAAGGAACTGCTCTCACACTAAGCATTGTGTCAGGCCACATATTAGCACTTGCAGAAAGCCCCCTTAGCAGTCTTACAAAAAACAATTGCATGGCACTACCTGATTTTCACTCAGCAGAAACATGAAAATCAATTAAATAAAAAAAATTCACTATTACGGTATAAGAATTTGGACATACGTGATTGATTATTCTTCATTAGGGCATTTGGGAGAGTTTTCTTTGTCACAAACAGGTTTCTTTTATTTGTCTCTGCTTGTTCTGCATCAAGTGAAATGTTAAAACCAAACAATAACTTTGGCAGTGATTAATATTAATTTCAGTTTTATTCTGATGCCCTTGCAAGTCTCAGTAGCTAAAGGAGGTCTTTACTATGTAGTTGGTTCCCCCTGTACTGCTTCACAAAGATATGACACATCATCTGTCTACAAAATAGTCTTTAGACATCAGTGTTTAAGATGTTGTAGTTTGGGGTTTTTTTGTTTATTTGTTTTTGAAACATAACTGTCAAGAGCAATTGCTTCTGGCAATCTGAAGAAACAAAAACCCCCTCAGATTTTGGAAACTCTAAGGTCAGCCCTGGGGAAGGATTAATAGCTTCTACTGAAGAAGAAGCAGCTAAGTTCAAAGACAGTATTTGAACCAGAAACTTTCTTTAATCTAAAGGAGTTTGATTTCATTCTTGTTCAGTCTTCAGATATGTACTGCAAAGACAACCTTTCTTTCAGTTTCATCCAAAGTGAGAAATAAAACAACTGTATTCATGTTGGGGGGTAGATCTCAGAATCAAGCAGGTACTGACTCCCGTCAGAAGATGTCTCCTTATACTGTTTTTTGTCATGCTTGTATCTTCTTAACTTCTGCACAGCAAAACGAAAGTAAGGTACCTCTCTTCTAATTAGTTTCTCTAGCTTTCTATATAAATTACAGACAGCGCAAGCTACTTGCAGAGAACAAGCCATGTTCACTTAACACTTCCATGTCTAACCAACAGACATCCATGAAAGAGCTATTCATTTACTCAGATTTTAGTTCTTTCCTAAGTAGTAGAGACTATGCATTGCTATTGGTTGCCAACTAACAACAGCCAAAATGACAAGTTAGCCATAAGCAAATGTGAAGTGATATTAATAGCCTCTCTATTGTTCATTATCTGAATAACTGCTTGATACAGCAGAACTGCAACTACAGCTGAAATTTTGTTCTATGTCCTTTGCTTACATTTTTGTCACCATGCCCCACTTGATCTGAACACTGAGCTCTCATGCTCCAGAATTTCTGGATTCCTACCCTTATAACTTATAACTTCGTGGAAGCAAGAAGTTTTGCTTAGTTGTGGGAAGGTGACATCTGAAAGGGACTGGCAAAATGTGACCCCATTGTAACCACTTCATTCCCTTCTCCTGTATCACTCACAAAGCTCTGCCCCAACCACTGAAACACAAACACTTGCCTAATTCTCAGCCACTGTAGAAGTCATCAAAAATAGCCTACATAGCTATGAAAAAGCCCCGGCATTACCTTAAAGTTGAATTTGGACTAGTGAAAGACTGGCATCTCTACAGCTGGAATCTACTGTCGGAGTCCATTGCTGGCACATCTTAAGAAGATAGAACAGAGAAATATCAACACTTGACAAGCAGCTAAGATTCATGATTTTTAAAGCAACCAATCCTTGCTCTGTCTTCTGAGGTAGGGAAAATTTTTTTGTGATTATCAACTCCAGGGCAAGACCAAGACACCATGTATTTAGTGGCAGCTATTTCATTATATCCAGCCTGGGTTCTCACCAACCAGCCTGTGGAAAATTGTCTCAGATACTCAGAACTTGTGAAAGCTCTGATGGCTAAACCTCTCCAGTTGGTTGGCTTCTGTTGGATGCAAAGGAAATTGGTTGAATAAAAACATCCTTCGCTACCAATCTCTCCAAATAACAAAATACAACTGTACACTATTATTCAAACCATTACTGTTGGACTGTTAACAGTTTGAAACCAAATGATTCATAGTTCCTACTGCCCAAATCATGTTCTCATACATTTCTGATAATTTCCTCAAATGCTAGTTTAGCACTTGTGGCCTCCTCAGTAGACAAGGAAGCAGTACGCAACATGCAGTACTTGCTGAAGTTAACTCTGTGCAGTGTTTTGTGAAGTTTCTCTGTAACCAAGACCTGCCTTCAGTAGAGACCTCCAAGTAATCTGAAATGTAGCAGTCCCATTAAATTACTTTCAGGGTCTGTTCTACCAGAATGATTTCCTGGCAGCAACCAATAAAGCAGCAATATTTCATTGTCTGCAGATTTTGACACTGACAACTAGATTCATCTTCGGCTGATTGGCTTCCAAATCGCTACAGAATATGAAAGAGATTAACAAGAAGGTGGCAGAGCAAGGAACTCACTGAGCTAATACTGCAGTGGTGGCACTGCAATGCCAGGGTCAACACATAAACATTTACCAAAAGGCATAAATGCCACCTCCTTGCTGGTGGACTGGTTCCATGGGGCCACAGGTGCCAATGGGCTGTGGATGGGCAGCTGTTGCAATACCACAGGAGGTGCTGTCTCAGCTGCTGGAAGCCTATCCTATGTGACAGCTACGTCACTTGTGTGCCACATGCCTCTTTACACCCGATCATGCTTGTTGACGCACGTGCCAAAAGAGAGTGTTTGAATGTGTGAGAAAAGAAAAAAACTGAGTGCCTGGATAAAGAAGTCTGCCAAACTGACACTCTACATTACAGTAGGGACTCAAAAAGTCTTTCACTGTGCAGATCCCAAGAATAAATAAAAAAATGTATATGCAGTGCAACTGCTGACAAGTATTGCACTGGCATGCCTGACTGAGAACGGCACTGAGTGTCAAGGGTAGAGGTTATCTGGCACAAAAAAACAAACGAGGAGCCAAAAGCACCCAGATCTTAGCTTTTTTTTTTTTTTTTTTTTTTGCATTAATGTCAGAAGAAAAGCAACCACAAACAGATCACGTAATTTCCCTCCAGACATCCTCTATGTATTTTAAACAGTGGGTGACAGACAACTCTGTTGAAGCAGGTGATCTGATCTCAGAAAATGTCCTGTTCATTTTCCCCACTACTTGCTAACTTTCATTCTTTAAAGGACATTAGCTTCTCCCTGTTCTTATGCTTTTATGAGTGACCCAAGAGCAATGGCTTTTAGACAGAGAAGGTAATTGCTATGGATTCCAGAGTTTTGCTCATTTTGGCAGACCTGTAGAATCATGACTGCTTGCAAGGTCTTTCTCAAAATATATCAAACTGTTTTTTCTTAAAATTCATTCTTGAAGCCCAAACAGTATGCGTTGCTTTAATAACATTTAAGGCAACTATGGGACCAGTATTAACTAATATATTCAGCTTGTTTTTTTGCTGAGTGGTAAATTCCTCAATTTCCCCACATAACAAAGATCTCAATAAAAACTGAAACAAAGAGAAACATTCCAAAATTTAACTAATAAACCGTAGGCCCAGCATAGTCAAGTAGTAACAGGCCAGAATTTAAAACAACTAATTTACTATCTTCTCCCCTTGAGCTTGACAAAAGACCTTTTTACTGTGCCACACAAACAACTGGAAACAGAACTAAACTATAGCAACATTTCTTCCTCTGGACAAAATCTTTTCCAGAAAACTTGCTTTTACTAAAATACTGAATTTTAAATCACAGAATCATAGAATCATTAGGGATCAGAAGGGACCTCAAAAGATCATCTGGTCAAATCCTCCTGCCACAGCAGGATCACCTAGACCAAATCACACAGGAACATATGCAGGTGGGTCTTGAACATCTCCAGAAAAGGAGACTCCCATGGGCAGCCTGTTCCAATGCTCTGTTACCCTCACTGAGAAGAAGTTCCTTCTGATATTTATATGGAACCTCCCATGTTCCAGCTTGCGCCCATTGCCGCTTGTCCTACCACCAGATGACCTTGAGAAAAGCCTGGCTCCATCTTCCTGATACCCACCCCTCACATATTTATAGACATTCATGAGGTCNGCACCCCAGGATGCTGTTGGCCCTCTTGGCCACAAGAGCACATTGCTGGCTCATAGTCATCCTTCTGTCCACTAGCACATCCAGGTCCCTTTCTCCTACATTGCTCTCCAACAGGTCAGTCCCCAACCAATACCGGTACCTGGGGTTGTTCTGGCCCAGATGCCAGACTCTACACTTAACCCTTGTTGTACGTCATTCAGTTTCTGTCAGCCCAGCTCTCTAGCCTGTCCAGGTCTCACTGAAGGGCAGCACAGTCTGCTGGGGTGTCAGTGACACCACTCAGCTTTGTGTCATCATCAAACTTGCTGACAGTGCACCCTAGTCCCTCATCCAAGTCATTAATGAAAAGATTGAATAGGACTTCTACTAATACTGATCCTGGGGGGGAACTCCACTAGATACAGGTCTCCAACTAGACTCTGTCCATTCACCACTACTCTCTAGCCTCTATCCTGCAGCCAGTTAAAGATTTTTAAAGCTGACTAGTCCTCACCTAGCAGCAGTCAAACATGAAGGATCGACTTTGCTAACATTAAAAGAAGCCATGCCAAAACCAGAGCCATTAAAACAAGCCATGCCAAACTCCAAATGTTTTCTGGAGAAATAACCAACAAACAACTGAACCTCTATGGCACAGATCTTACTGAACATAAAAGATAAAATCATACTGTATAAAATTCTCTCTATATAATTATTTAATACATTATGGCATAGAACCATCTCAATGATTAATTTGGTAAGCAGAAAGCCCATCTGAGCAAAGAAGTGTGTTTTGCACACTATCTCCATACTGTTCATGGAGCCTGGAACCAAACTTTAAAATTCCAAATGTTAAAGAAACAATAATAGCCTGTAGGATTATGCTTGGTATGCCAACATTTACAGGTGTAAAAGTGAATCAGATCTGGTTGTGCTGAATGCTGCATAAAAACACATTACAGAAGAGTCTCTATCCTTTGTGATTTCAACAGAAAACATGCAAAAAGCTGGAAGGGACACAGCAAAATAGAACAATGTGGGGACAGTTACTTTGTGACACATACTAGGCAGTGGCTAAATCATGGCTAGATGGAATAAAGGCAGCTGAGATATTAAATCATCTATATTTATTGGATCATATATTGCTAAGATTACTTTCCCATGGGAAGAAGAGGTGAGAGATGTAATAACACCAGTGATGATTAAAAAAAATCCAGCTTGACATTCAGAGCCCAGGCTGAACATGCAGAGCTGGCAGTTAAAATAGGAACCTGGTATTTCCTTACATACTCAAATTCTTGCAATAGCACACTAAGAAGTTTGAGTCATAATACTTCACAGCTTCGAAAGACTCAAGTAACTGTATTTTCCACACAATAACACTGTACTGTTGCAGAAAATGCACAACCTATAAAGAATTCCTGAGGAACAGCTCATCATAAACGAAATTTAATTTGACCATCTTTTGAGGGGTGTTTCCTTCATACTTTGCAGCACCAATGGTCTAATTAAGCCTGTAATTTGAGAGTCTCCTCTAATCAGAGGTGGATCTGCTCTATGAAGTCAAAATTCAAATATAAAAGCAAAAGTATGTTTCCTGTGGAATCTGCTCCCGGAACAGTGCAAAACCACACAAAACAAAAATCCACAATCTTGCTAATTTTCTGGTACTGTTTTTCTTCCTGTATATTAACTAGAGCCAGCCCCAGGCATTTGACTTGAACTGAGACTGAATTTAAGCCTGCCTTGCTTGAAAAAAGACCAAACCTTCTCAGCTTGTTTTCAGAAGAGTAACAAACTAGATGAAGAGATCAAATAAGAAGGACTTTTTATCTGAGATTAGAAAGTAAATTAGTTTTACTCACAAGGATTTAATGCAAGCATACAAGCATAATTTACCATAGGAATCTGCAATCTTCAAATACTTGACAGAGCTACAGAATTCCCCCCCACACCCCAGCCCAAAGTCCTTGGCTGGGATAGCATGAGCATATACTGTGATATAGCAAAATGTACAAAAAGCTCAGAATATTTACTTTAAAATAATAATAACTGGCTATAAAGCTGGTCTTTAAAAGATGCCTCCAAAAAACCACAAAAAATAACAACACAGCTTGGTATTACTTTAATTTTCATTTAACAATGTGGAGTTGGCACAAAACCTCATTCTGATTTAACTTCAGTAGTGCAGGACTTGTCATCAGATTCCTTTCTGATCTTACATCCATAAAATATGCTCAACATCAAGATCCATATAAATACCTTTCGATACTGCCTATAAATGCATCTCTCTGCTTTGCTTAAAATGGAACCTCAGGGTACAAAGCAATACAAAACAAAAATAATTGTGCCATTTTATGGTTGTGAAAGCTGTGCAACTTTAAAAGCACAGCTCAACAAATTGGAATGATAAAAACATCTTTATTGCATACAACTTTAAGATATATATGTATTTTTAAATTCATGTCCTCGTGATGAAAGAGCTAATGAAGATATGAAAGGAAAACAGAGGTAATTTTCAGAGAATTAAAATGCTCAGCACGGACCAGAGACAGCAATAATGTTAAAACGTATGTCTAGGGACTTAGTAAATTCACCTAAACAGGCTGGCATCTGCATGAATGGAAACGCAATTGCTTTTAATATCAAGCCCTCAGCCTGTTGTGTTTCATAATGACAAAGGCAATTCAAACAAAACAAGACAGTTGCTTTGCTTTCTCTGCAATTACAAAAGCAAATGCTGCCTCCATTTTCTTCAGCTGCTTGACTTTGCATTACACATTTAGGATTTTCCATCCTAAAGAAATTCAATTATTAATTTGAAAATTTAATTAATAGTTAAACCATAAAAAAAAAAATCCCTAAATTATACCTTTGAACTAATTGTGAGTAAGAGGCTTGTTCTACACACTGCCCATGGTTGGAAGCTTGAGAGGTAGTAATCCTTTTTGCTCAAGCACCTTTCTTTCAATGATTGTGTTACTAGAAGTGTAACTAAAGCCCATGGCCCTGGAGGAGAGGGCTTAGCTGGAAAGCAGCAGCTAAAAAAGAGAGGATAACTTTGTGTTTATTACAGCAAGCTTTTCTCCACAAGATCTGGATTACCATTTTCATTTTTGACAGAGGATTTGCACCTTACTTTAGGCAAGGCACCTAATTATACCCACACATATAATGGCAACAACTATTTTCTCTTTTCCTCCTCCAGCCATAGAGTCTGACAGAAGAGTGTGTGTAGGACATGTACATATGCTGCCAAGCACAACAAATGCTGTTGTCCACCTCCAATCCCCAACATAATGTTTTTAATCAGCATCTGTTTGTGCACTTAGGGCCAGTCAGGACAGTAGTTGAAATACGTGTTAAATAAACTTCTTCCTGTGTTTTTATTGTTTTATTCTGGCTTTCATTTGTTGGGGAAAAAAACAAACCTGAAAAAAAACTTACAGCATCCAAGATCAGTGGAATGAAGAAAGAAAAATAAAATAAAAATCTCAAGCCAACTTAAAAAAAAAAAAGAATCCGAAACCTCAAAAGAACAAACCATTCTTTGGTTTAATTTTAGCCTTAAGTATCCAGTCACTACTCATAGCTCTGGACTCCACCTATTAACTAGATAATGACAGTCCTCCCTACTTCTCCTGTAGTCATATTCTGGCCCAGCATGAGAGTCTTATGAGATACTAGACACACTTCAAAGTCCTGCTGGTAGCCACCATACCTACTTCAAGTGGGATGTATTCCATCATTCACTTGCCCCAGCGTATAAGCATCTTATATCTAGAGCTGATTATGCATAAAAGATAATTATGAAACTTGTTTGAAAAAAAAGGATCAGAAACTCACAAAATCGTAAGTTTGATGCAAGATGAAGTTCTGTCCTTTCCTGCCTTGGACTAGACTTTTCTTAGACATAACCAAACTCCAGACTCTGTTATTGTTCCTTTTCACAGCCCACTCCAAGTCTACTAGCTATAAATACGTGCAAGTCCTTTGGGACTTTTAAGACTTGCCAGTTTCTGACTACACAATCATTTGCTAAAGTACAACTGAGTTGGATCTGCATCTAGCATCCCTCAGAGGTCTCATGAGTCAGTGAAGCAAGTCAGCCTGCATCCTCAGCAGAACCTGCTCCACTTAATAATTTGTAGCCAGTTGCACAGAAGGTCCCAGATTTCCTTATCTCAAGAGGGACAAAATCGCTAAAGAAAATTGATCAAATGAAGACATGATTAAAGAAGTGACTGGCTCTGTTAATACAGTCCTCTGGACTGTTTAAAATTGAAGTAACTCAGCTTTTCCATCTTAAGATGGAAAAGTTTTTTTCTCACCAAGAGAAAACAGCAAGAGAATCATTGCTTTGGCCTCAAGGCATTCATCAAGCCTTCTCATTTCTTTCTGGAGTTAGCAGAGTAGCCGTTTGATTTGGTGTGTGATTGGATATATTATTTTCTCCCTGGAAGATATTTCATTTTAGTGTATATGGAAGGTATATTGCACATAGAAACCAAGGGAATAGAGCAGCAGTACACTAAATCTATCCTCTAAAGAACATTTATTCAAAGACAACCACAAGCTTCAATCTAATTGACAATTTCTGCTGGGGGTTTGTGATGAAAACCTTAAGTCTGCTGCAAGTAAGAACAGAAAAACACCAGCATGGCCATAGGCAACAGCTTGCACAGTAGCTGTCATGACCAGACCTTATCACCGATTTGCTTTTAGCATCTCACTTTAATCAAGATATAGTGAAAAAAAGACTTCAACCCAACAACAGGGTGGAGCCCAGTGTAAGAAGGGGTTAGGGAGACTGCGAAGGTTTCTGTAACAACTTTCCTCTGGAATGTGTGTTGGATACCCTGAATATGCATGTGCAAATTGCTGGGTTTTGCGAGACATTTTAAGCACATTAGTCCATATGTTGCCTCTGTTACTTTTTCATATAATCTCACCAAATCAATGAGATTCTTCATGATTTCCTTTCATGTCATCTCTGTGCAAAGGAGAAACAGTATGCGGAAGACTTCAGTCTGTTTCTGAAGTTGTCTATCAATTAACCCCGAGAGATGATAACTATTTCTCTGCATTTGTTTTGACTTGCTGAGTGAAATATTTCATAAACCCAGCAGTTTCAATTATTTTGTTTTTCAGCCAGTAATCAGTGGTAAAGAGCTGTGCTACACCCACCACATTAAAAAAAGAAACTTGAAACACTTCATTTGAAACCAATTTCATACACCAGTGGAAAACGTCCTTGTGTCTTACCTGTACATCTCTGAGTGGTGGGCTTTAGTGCAAGCGATGCTGAACACCATATCATCCCTGTGAAACCCCATTTACAAGACTAAATGCTTAGTGAGTTGAGTCTAGCTCCTTTAGAGCTAGTATCCAATCTCCTTGAATGTGGTTAACAGTTTCAATGTGTAACAATGCCACATAAATTAAATTGTATTTGTGCCTTTGTTTGACAGCAAGAAATTGAAGTCAGGCCTTTGGCCAGCAATTACATGAGTACACAACTCTAAGACAGACTTGCATAAGGAAAAAAATCAGACCCAAATTATATTGCAATACAGCCATGCTTGTAGTTACAGAGTAGCTTAACCTGACTGAATTTAAAACGTCTTTGCTGTTAGACAGATATATCTCTGTATGTTAAAATCTAACCGAGTCTTAGTGACCTTGGAGCAAATGTTAATCTGCTTTTAATGGCAACACTGGTTGAGTAAGGTTTCTTGACCACTGCAGTTAAACTACAGATGATCCAAACTTCACCTCCAAGTATCTGAATCTATAACAATTTGTGACTGGCCTTTTTATGAGAAGGTTTGAGAGCTCCCTGTGTATGACTGGTTACCAAGTGGTTCTGTTTTGTCCCCAGGTTGTCTTAACAAGATTGATCTCTTTCCTTTGCTTGGGTGAATAGAACTACTGTATGTCCAAGCTTAGACGTTTGACACCAGGATTCTGCTCAGATTTGTGGTTTAATATTAATTTAAATTAACATTTGAAGAAGAGGGACTAAGGATGTTAAGCAGATGGAGATAGGAGGAGAGAGACTTCCCCTTTAACTTTCCAAACCACCAGTGATAAAGGCTATATGGAGGAGAGGCACCTATGCTATTAAAAGCTTCAAAGCCCTGAGAAATAGAAACCATGTTGAAATTGTTTTATTAGCTTTATGTAGAAAGATACTTAAAAAATAACTACATCTGTCTTCCTTTATTCCAACTTCAAAGTACAGACCAGGGTTTTACACATACTTTTCCATGCCTTTCCTTTGCAAAGTTAAGCCACTTAAAATAGTTTATATTTTCCTTTATTTGTAATAAGGAAAAGAGTGAGCTCACTTCTTTTTAAAAAGCACAGATATCCTATTTATTAAACTCTTTCTTTAAAATCGGTTAGCTGCAAGACAAATAATTTGTAGAAAAAGACTCAAGGCATGGAATATTTTCTGTACTTACTACTATGTGCAACTGTCTTCATTCATGCAGACCTTTGAAAAAGGACCAGTTATATCACTGACTTTCCTCATTTTCAGAAGAACCTCTCACCACAACTAACAACCCATAATAAATTATCTGAGGAAAAAGAGATGGGGATATTTTGTACCCAAGAGCAGGAAAAAAAACCTAGGAGGTGATTAGAGTGAAGTTTGAAAGTTCAAAGTAAAACATGCTATTTAATACTATATAAAATAATTTATATTCAAAGACCTAATTAATAATGTGTGCAACAACGTCTACCTACTTTTTATAGAACACCAATTAATTCAAAATATTTCTAGCCTACTTGTGCCTTTTGGCCCTAGACTGGCACTGCAATGGCAACCACAGTCTCCTGTGGAAAGTATGTACGATTATATTGCTGCTTACAGTTCCACAACCTAATATAAATGCCATTTAGGAAATAAGTATAATTCCACATAATCTTTGAGCCTGCACACCATGTGCACACATATGCATGCATTACATGCTTAAATCCAGGAGTTAGAATTTAATTTGTGACTTGAAAAGCTACACACAGAATCACAGAATAAATATGGCTGGAAAGGATCTACTAGATCACCAAGTCCAACCATATACATATCCAATACCTAAATACCTGATCAATGGAAAAAACACAAAATCATGCCTGCCACTATACCATGTCACGAAGAACTGTGTCTACACGGTTCTTAAATACCTCAACAACCTCCCCGGGAAGGCCCTTCCAGTGCCTACCCATCTTTCTGTATATAATGGCTTCCTAATACCTAAACTAAACCTCTCCTGCCTCAACTTCAGACCGTTGCCCCTGTTTCTGTCATCAGTCACCAAGGAGAAGAGGTTAGCACCCACTCCTCCACAACCTTCCTTCAGCCAGTTGAAGAGGGCGATTAGNAGGTAGTTGTAGAGGGCAATTAGGTCCCCTCTCAGCCTCCTCTTCAAACTAAACATGTCCAGCTCCCTCAGCCTCTCCTCATATGACTTGCTTTCTAAAGCACTCATAAGCTTGGTAGCTCTCCTCTGGACACGCTCCAGCATCTCTATGTTTTTCCTGTAATGAAGGGCCCAGAACTGAACACAGTACTCAAGATGAGACCTCACAAGGACAGACTACAAGGGCATGATAACCTCTCTTCTCCTGCTGACCACTCTATTCCTGATCCAAGCCTTCTTGGCCACCTGCTGACCTGAGCACACTGCTGGCTCCTACGAAGCCAGCTGTCTACCAACACCCTCAGGTCCTTTTCTGCTGGGCAGCTTTTGAGCCACTCATCCCCCAGCCTGTAGCGTTGCCTAGGGGTGTTGAGACCAAAATGCAGGACCCGGCACTTGGCCTTATTGACCCTCATACAATTGGCCTTGGCCCATTGATCCAACCTGTCCAAGTCCCACCACCTAGGGAATGTTCTGATATACACAGGCTTGAATAGCTGTTAATGTTTCAGCAGACTATTCATGGCAGTGCAAAAAGTTATTTAGGAATCAAACACAATTTAGTTTTCCCTTACATGATCACCTCAAATATTACAGTCATGATACATCCACAGTGTATCAACATCACCAGTCTAGCAAGGTAGGTCTATGCTGCACCATTGCTTGCGTTATCCATCTTGGACATCACTGGCCAAGGTCTCCAGACATCCCCAACATTCATTTCTACCTTTCTTACTCATCTCCAGGACTTGCCTCACATATCAGGTTTTTCTTCCAGTTGTGATCCTTATCTTCTTGTTTCCAAGTCTTCTTTCACCATATCCTCCTTCCAAGACCACTTCTTTCTAGTTTTTTCAGCCTCTTTCTGAGTCCCAAACTCCAGATTTACCAATCCAAATAGTCTATACACAGAAGAACAACCAGAGATCATTCTGCTTATTGATGCATCAATGTCATCTTTATAAGCCAAAACTACTTTGTATATGAATATGACACTAGTTTAGTGATTACATATATGTTAATAACATTGTTATTCTGTGCTATTTTTATAAAGAAGTGCAAAGCAGCCACTAATCTAGTGATTTATGAGTGTCAGGATTTGCTGACTTGCATCAACTCTCCCTCTCCTTGGTAACCTATTGAGTTGCTGTTACATTTCTTAATAATCCCCACCAGGCAGCAAGCATAACTCATAAGCTTGATACATCCCTCCTCCCCAAAATACCATATGTATTTAATCATGCCCACAAATATCAGCTTTACTCTTACGTAAGCCTCAAATGAGCACACAAATATTACTACCACTATGTGAAGTCTAAAGTGCTGGCAACATTCCCAAACAAGCCACTGCGATTTTGGAGAACATGAGGAAATTCAAGCAAAGGAGTAAAACTTAGCCTACTCTAAACAAGCAAATACCTTCCTCTTCCAAACAAAAGGTCACAGCAAAGAAACACAGTGTTAGAAACAACCAAGATTCATGGAGAAGAAGTGGGAAGAAAAGTTTCAAACATAATGAACACAAACCTCTCAAAGTAGGGGTCTCCTTGTGTTTTGATGTGCCAGTATGGAACTCAACAGCCTTTGTAGTCAAGAAGGGTTAAAGATGTTTGGTACCTTAAAAGAGAATCCCTCCTTAATGTGATCTGGTTTAAAAACTTTCAAACCAATGTCTCGATTCACTAGACTGGGGAAAAACAGCCCCAGTGCTTGGGTTAATCTCAGGATGCAGGCAAAAGGCCAGACTCTCTTAAGAGCTCCAGTTGCAAAAACTGAGAGCACGAAGGATTCCTGAAATCCATCGCTTTTCCTGTCTCAGTGAGTGCTAGTGTGCAAGAGAATAATTTAAAATCTTGTTTATAGACTTTTCATTTTCATTTTGTTTCTTTTAAACAAATAGTTCAGCCTAACAATCTCCAGGACAAACACAGCTAAACAAAAAAGATCTCCACCCAGCACTCAATTATTATTAAGCCTTTGGATTGGCTTAGAGCTGTCTTTGACAAATAAAAACACAAACACTTTGTCTTCACACATCATCTCAGGACATGCAGCTAAGATTGATTAGGAGTGTTATGAAGTTTTTAAAATAACAGATCTTTAAAACAGCAAGCCATAAACATGAGAATCACAGAATCACAATTATTAGGGATTGGAAGAGACCTCAAAAGATCATCCAGTCTAATCCCCGGCTACAGCAGGATCACCTAGACCAAGACACACAGGAACACATCTTGGTGGTTTTAAACATCTCCAGAGAAGGAGACTCCACAACGCCCCTGGGCAGCCTGCTCCAATATCCTGTTACCCTTAGTGAGAAGAAGTTCCTTCTGATATTTATATGGAACCTCCCATGTTCCAGCTTGCACCCATTGCCACTTGTCCTACCACCAGATGACCTTCAGAAGAGCCTGGCTCCATCCCCCTGACACCCACCCCTCACATATTTGTAGACATTAATGAGCTCTTCTCCAAGACAAAGAAACCCAGCTCCCTCAGCCTTTCCTCAGAAGGGAGGTGTTCTACTTCCTTCATCATTTTCATTGCTCTACGCTGGGTACCCTCCAGCAGCTCTGTGTCCTTCTCGAACTGAGAGGCCCAGAACTGGACACAATACTTCAGATGTTGTCTCACTAGTGCAGAGTAGAGGGGGAGAAGAACCTCCCTCAATTTGCTAACCACCCCCCTTCTGATGCACCTCAGGATGCTGTTGGCCCTCTTGGCCACAAGAGCACATTGCTGGCTCATAGTCATCCTTCTGTCCACTAGGACACCCAGGTTCCTTTCTCCTACACTGCTCTTCCACAAGTCAGTCCCCAACGCTTACCGGTCCCTGGGGTTGTTCTTGCCCAGATGCAAGACTTTATACTTACCCGTGTTGCACGTCATTCAATTTCTGTCAACCCAGCTCTCTAGCCTGTCCAGGTCTTACTGAATGGCAGCACAGTCTACTGGGGCCACCCAGCTTTGTGTCATCAGCAAACTTGCTGACAGTGCAACTAACCCCTCATCTAAGTCATTAATTAATAGATTGAATAGGACTGGTCCCAGTACTATTGCTAGGTATTCTATTCCTACCACATGAGACCCTGAACTCCACCACCTCATGGTCACTGGAACCAAGGCTGCACTCAACCTTCACTGCTTCAACTAGACTCTCCTTGTTGGTGCGTATCCTAATGAGAATACAGAACAACTAGAGTTCAACTATTTTAAGTTACTCAAAATCTTTCCCTGAAGCTGTCTGTCAGAAACCTTTGTAAGCTGATGTCTTCTGTGGATTCCAGGCAGAAGTTTTACTTAATTTCTATAGTAATGCATTTAACAGGACCATTAAAATTTAGCCCAGAAGCAAGATGCTTCCATTTGGAGCCAATAAACATTTACATCACAGATATATCTCATTTGCTCTGAGGTTCATGTGGAACTAGGAATTTCTGTTACCTTGTGAAGTCAGAAATCTTTGTCTAGTTCCTGCTTCAGAAACTCACAGAATGACAACCACAGAAGAAATGGAGGTCTGAAAGCAAGTACTAAGATTGTACAGTATTCTTAGAATAGAGATAAAGAAAGCTCCAACATAACATTTTATGTATATTAAAAAACACTAACAAATTTGTGCATTTTTGTCCTCTGACTGAAGAAAAAGTTACTGTGTTTAAAAGGCTTTGTGCATCTTTTCCCTTTGTGTTTATAGACTAGAAACCCCCATCCACATATTGATTTTTGCCAGAGCCAAGGAAATTTGTAAGTATGAGAACTGGCAGCACTGAATTCATTCTGTTGACTCTTAAAGATTTCCCAAGACCAGGATGATGGACAACATCATGTTGATCTGTGATATAAATATCAAACTGATAATGAAAGATCTTAGATTATTAATCCTGTTTCCTCACATCTGCCATTGACAAGACCACACAGAAGATTAAAGTTCACTGTTTGTCCTGTTGCTCTCTCAGTCAAACAAACAAACAAACAAATACAAAACTTTTACCACAGTAATTGAAGTCCTGAGGGAAAAAAGAAAAACTCAGCTCTTTCCCCCACATTACCAACCATATTTGCGTAAAGCTTTGATTCTGCTTAAAGGTGAAGGTTGTGCTCTTTTCTACAGGTGGCAAAGAGGGAAAGCTCCAAATGGGCTGTTTGCAAAGAAAGAACACAAACCTGCAAAGCAGCCGAAATTTATTTGAGCACTAAAGGAATATTCCTGCAATTTGATTCAGTTCATCACTAGATTAAGAATCACTCAAAGGTTCAACTCAGATTTTGATGCTTTTGCAACCAAACTCATCAAACCTGACATTTACAGAACTAAGCTGACTATTGTCAATTTCAAAATAATGAGAACATCATAGTCTCTTCTCACCTTCTTTAGAAAGCATATCTGTAACTACAGTCATATAAAAATATTAGCTTAATCCCTCCACCTTTTTGAACTTTTTGCACAGCTTCTGAGATGCTTGGCAAGGAGGTGGTAATCTCAAAAATACTAAAGTGCCTTAAGCCTTCTGAAAATATGCAGACAAGTAAAGAGAGCCTCTCAGGTACACTGCTACAGCAAAGACACTTTTAATCCTCACAGCCACCACTATCACAAAAAAAAGAAGTCTTGCCCCAAATCAAAATAAAATCCACCTCAACCCAAATATAATAAGAACAAAAAGAAAAAACCTACCAACTCTCTCCTCCACTCCTTCTGCCAATTCACTAACAACAGTGAAATCACCAGGACCCCCACTCTCCATATCTGAATCTGCACCTGATTGTTGAGTTCATCGACAAGAGGATTCATCCATGACAAACACACAAACCCCAAACAAAGAAACAAAGGTTTCAAGGGTTCCACCTCTTCCAGAATGTGTTTATCAGAATATAGTGTAGAAGAAAAACAGCTTGCGATCCCAAAGAATAAACTTTTTCTGGAAACAGAAACATAAAATACAAATGGAGCAGCTGTGGGGAAAAGGACATGGCTGTAGTGGGGGATTACAGGCTAACCATGAGCCAGCAACTCCTGTCCTCAAACTACAGGAAGCTTGAATTCCAACATCCATACAAAAGATCTTATGATGTGGAAATCTTCAGGACCCTGTTTTTTTCTGGTCAACGCAATATAGTCCTTTACCTCACGATATGTCTGAATTTATATTTGATCACCATTGCATCAAGCTCCTAGGAATTAAATTAGAATCTTGCTTATGTTAAAACAAAATTGTTTATAATCAACTCTCTACAAGCTGTTGGTATGGCTAGCTGCCACACAAATTAAGGTTAAAACAGGCCAAGCTTACAGCTGAAATATGAGTAATATGACATTATTATTTGAAACATTTGGTTAGGTAGAAAAATTTGTAAGTCTGTAATTTGCACAATGTCTCCATGACATGTGGCAGTACAGCTATTATGTACAGATATTTTTATCATGGCAATACAGGGAGAGATTGGGAATCTACATTTTCCCAACATAAATCTTTGCCATAACAATTTTGGGACTCATGCTGGCTGCTAACGCACACAATTTACCTGAGAGTACATGAAGTTCAAATCATGATATATAATTATTTTAATGTAGGGCAAAATTAGCCTGTGGAACTGATCAGTCCAGAAAGTGGTGGACATACTATATGCAATACTGTTAAATAAAAGTATGCTGTTTAGTAATACAAAACTTGAAGAATTTATCCAGACATCTATAAAGTAAATGCTCCTAAATTTTAGTATTGGTATAGAAAATTGATTTAATAGTATTTTAACGCTCTTGCACAACAAAGGAATTGTCTCGAGATCTGTTGGGAGTTTGTCTTACATGACATTCCATTCCCAAGAGGTACAAAAGCCGACACGGGTAGGGATATGTTGCTAATAAGGACAGATTTTCCTTGACCTCAGATAGTAGTTGTCCAAAGTAGAAAGATATATCTTTCTCCGTCCATTTTAATCCTAGCTAATTGTAGATGTTCTCATCATATATAGGCCATGGAAGGAGGGGATAGACACTTGGAGTGACTATAAGGCTCTAGTGAGTGAATGTGGGGATGCAACTAGGAAAACCAAGGCCTCCTTGGAATTCAACCTTGCAAGAGAGGTCAAGGATAACAAAAAGGGCTTCTTCAAATACACTGCAGATAAAACTAAACCTAGGGGTTTAGGTGTGGGACCCTTGCTGAATGAGCTGGGTGCCCTGAAGACAGATACAGAGAAAGCAGACATACAGAACACCTTCTTTGCTTCCGTCTATACTTCTGGGAGCTGTCCTGGTTTCAAAACCCAGAATGCTGAGGTTCTAGAGGAAGTTGAGGCAAAAGAGAAGGCTGCCTTGGTTGATGAGGACTGGGTTAGGGATGTGTTGAGCAAACTGATTGTACATAAATCCATATGCCCTGATGGGATGCACCCACGTGTGCTAAGGGAGATGGCGGAAGTCTTTGCCAAGTCACTCTCTATCATCTTTTCTAAGTCATGGGGATCAGGAGAGGTGCCTAGGGACTGGAGGTCAGCAAATGTCACTCCAATCTTCAAGAAAGGTAAGAAGGACCCAGGTATCTATAGACCAGTCAGCCTCACCTCCATCCCAGGAAAGGTGATGGAACAATTTGTCCCAGACGCTGTCTCTAGTCACATCAGGGACAAGAGTGTCATTAGGGACAGTCAGCAAGACTTCACCAAGGGGCAGTCATGCTTGATGCTTTTTATGGGGGCATAACTGCATGGATAGATGATGACAGAGCAGTGGATGTGGTCTATCTTGAATAAATAAGGCATTTGACACAGTCTCACATAGCATCCTTGCAGCCAAACTGAGGCAGTGTGGACTGGATGATTGATTGGGTAGTGAGGTGGATTGTGAACTGGCTGCAGGACAGAAGTCAGAAAGTAGTAGTGAATGGGACAGAGTCTACTTGGAGACCTGTATCCAGTGGAGTCTCCCCAAGGATTGGTACTGGGAGCAGTCCTATTCAATCTATTCACGAATGACTTGGATGAGGGATTCGGGTGCACTGTCAGCAAGTTTGCTGATGACACAAAGCTGGGTGGTGTCGTTGACACCCCAGCAGACTGTACTGCCCTTCAGCAAGACTAGGACAGGATAGAGAGCTGGGCTGACAGAAACTGAATGACGTACAACAAGGGTTAAGTGTAGAGTCTGGCATCTGGGCAAGAACAACCCCAGGTACCGGTGTTGGTTGGGGACTGACCTGTTGGAGAGCAATGTAGGAGAAAGGGACCTGGGTGTGCTAGTGGACAGAAGGATGACTATGAGCCAGCAATGTGCTCTTGTGGCCAAGAGGGCCAACAGCATCCTGAGGTGCATCAGAAGGGGGGGTGGTTAGTAAATTGAGGGAGGTTCTTCTCCCCCTCTACTCTGCACTAGTGAGACAACATCTGAAGTATTGTGTCCAGTTCTGGGCCTCTCAGTTCGAGAAGGACACAGAGCTGCTGGAGGGTACCCAGCGTAGAGCAATGAAAATGATGAAGGAAGTAGAACACCTCCCTTCTGAGGAAAGGCTGAGGGAGCTGGGTTTCTTTGTCTTGGAGAAGAGCTCATTAATGTCTACAAATATGTGAGGGGTGGGTGTCAGGGGGATGGAGCCAGGCTCTTCTGAAGGTCATCTGGTGGTAGGACAAGTGGCAATGGGTGCAAGCTGGAACATAGGAGGTTCCATATAAATATCAGAAGGAACTTCTTCTCAGTGAGGGTAATGGAGCATCGAAATAGGCTTGATGAACCTGCTGTTGCCGGGGGATTGGATTGGATGACCTTTCAAGGTCCCTTCTTACCCTTAATGATTCTGTGATTGACAAAAATATTTTTTTTCTGAAAGAAATCTACTGGCATTTTATCCTGCAAGCTAACTGTCATGTCAGTTATTAATCTCATATTTCTTATGGATTATTATTTATTTTTTCCCCTTTTTGTTATGACATAATTGAATCAACAAAAGCCTAAATCACCATTTCTGGGAAAGTTCTTGCTATTCTGCTCAATTCTTTGCTTCAGTAATTAAACATTCCTCTTATGTAAGTCCTTGTATGCCTGTGATTACTAGCTAAGCATTGCTGGAACCCCTCAGTTTATGTACATCTTTTACCATCTTCCCAAAGGAATTCAAAATTAGCAGCTGAAACTGAGAAGATTCAAAGATACCATATATAGGTAACTACTCTGTTCCAGATCATCACATCTTCAGAAACCATCATATACTGTTTATACAGCCTCTTCCCTGCAAAGCTGATTTTATTCACTAGTGCCACAGTAAAATTCCAGCTGCTGACAAAAGACAAAGTGCCCATTCTGCTGAACTAGTTCTGCTTTCCCATCCCACTTTCGTTACATACATTTGTGCAAACTTCCTGTGTGGTCTGACTGCTGTTGCTTATTGTAAGAACAAATCAGGGGAGGGAAGAGAAATAAATACAAAAATCATTCTTTCCTTATTCTTTCCTCCAAATTATCATATTTTTGTGATGCTGCAGCCTAGAGCCCAACATCCTTTCATGTCCAAATCACAAGCTCACTGTATACATGGCTCATTTTCATCAAAAGAGCTTGTTTCCCCCCTGTTGTTACATGTTTATGCTCATAGTATCTGCTCAAATTTAATCCACAATCCGAATTGCCAGTACACAATGTACAATCAACCTTGCAATAACTTGCAGAGAAACAAGGGAAAACAAGGCAATGACTCATACAGTCAGATTAATACAGGTAAATGGTAAATTCAAGCTAGAATTCTGTGCATTACAGGGCAATTATTTTTTTTAATGGTGGTTTACTAACAGTCAGGTAGGGTTTTTTTCTTGAAATGTAGTGAACTTTTTTCAAAGGACTTTTCAGCTACGATGCCAGCCTAGTAAACACCTGTAACTACAGCCAAAATACTTCTAGCGAAGGTAGCGTCTGGATGTGAACAGGATAAAGTTATGACTGAGACGGACCTACAGCTTCATCCATGATGATGGATGCCTTTAGTCAACCACACCAATGTGAATAATATATGTTTTCTTTGCAATGTATCAAAGTCTTTGTGTTGTTTTGTTGCTCCAAGAATAATCATTGTTTCTGGACAATCTGCTGCACATAGTTGTACAGTATCTACAGATAAGACAGCAAAGGAAAGATGTTGAGTGCATTAATTGCATCCCAGACTTACACCAATAAAAAATTCAGATTGCATTTACTACAGAAAATACTGCTGGAGATGGTACTTTAAATTAAGATGACCTCTTAAGAGAGTGACTTCCTTTTTCTCTGAGAAAAACTCTTTTAAAAGTCTTCTTATGAGTAGAAAGGGAGTAAAGAAGTACAAAATTATTTCAAAGTCCACATAAAGCAGGGAACTAGCTATTTCTGAGGCATCATGTATCAAGTCTGTAGTTGCACTTACAACCTGAGAGCATAATGTAAGCTCTCATTAACCACAGATTTTAATGAATCTCATACCAAACAGAGCAACTTACTGCTCACAGATGTAGGTGCAATTCTCAGTGAGCAGCAGTGAGGTCTGACCTCTGTCTAAGAGCAATCCCAGGGCTGTGTGTAGAAACCACATTGTTCTGGGTTAAAAACACAAACTGCTTTTGCAAGAATAAAAAAATAAACCACCCCTAAACAAACCCCATCCAAGTTTGGTTTCACCTATCACCCCTTACTACTAATTTAAAGTTGCCATGTGATTTATATAGTTAGTTTACACAGCTTATCTGCAACCTGGGATGTCACAAGTTTAGATTTGTTAGTACACTGTGCCAAATTCATCCATCTGCTTGAATGCTGCCTAAAAAGCAAAGAGCTCAGTTTATTTTAAATACAGAAAAAGTAACTGGAAAATTAAACTTTAATGTAATGTTATTTTCAAGAGCCTTTTGGAGTCCAGACTTCAGAAAGAGTAAAACTGGGTATCCACAGACTGTAATTAATTACTACAGCAAGTGCTTTGACCAAAACAACTTTATCTTCCATTAGATCCAGAAACTTAATGAATAAAAAGAAAGATGTCAATTCTTCTACAAAACACATGGGCCCCAACTCCCTGTTACACTAAATTGGTAGATCTTGCTCAATGGACCTTCATCAGTTTGTGTCAGCTGGAAATCTAAACCCAGGAGTCACATAACAGATCTTGCCTATTAATTCCTCTTAGAGTCAATGAAAGTTTACATTAGTGTTTAAATACTTTTCTCTCCGTCACCCTGTTTGAGATCTTTAATAACTATCTCCTACTTTCAAGCCTGTAATTCTTCCCAGGCTACATAAATCCTTTATTTTGCTATGTCCAGCTGAAACTAGACCTCAGTTAACAACATTTTGCAACCTTGGCAGGAATAGTTTTTTCCAATAAAAGGCAGTTGAAATAGATGGTAAATGGACATCCAGAAGCTTCAGCAGTGCCAATTATTGTGGGACTGAAATTCTTTCATGACACCACATGTTATATTGTGCGCATGTGGGCTTGCGGGATGTGACGCGATAGGTTCTCTATTCTGCTTGTCTTGGTTTGGGAAGACAGGTACCAAATTCTTTCAATTTAAAGGCCTTCAGGCAAAAGATCTGGGAAAAGGAACAACAATTCTTTATTAAGAACACTAAGAAAACCCAACAGTACACCCAAACAACCAGTCAAAAGAAAAGTCCTAGGGATCCCGACAGAGCAAAACCTGCTACAGTTCAGTTTCTCCCGGAGCGGCAGACGTGGGGAGACTTTTCCTCGGTGGGGACGCAGACAGAGGCAGCAGCAGGCAGGAGGTGGCAAGGAGAGCCGGGCAGCTCTGCTTGGCTCGGGAAACGATAGGAACTCCGGGGGAGGGAGGCACAAGGTCTCAGAGAGAGGCTGGAT
>VZRI01003424.1:0-36948 GCA_013397515.1 Upupa epops
AATGAGCCACACTCACTAACATCCATTCTGTGCTTCAAATTGGAAGTTCTATTTTTCCTGAAAAGTCCATCTAAATGGAGTTAAACTTGGAAAAAAAACCCAACAGAAATAAACACTTAAATTAGCATTAGTTTTACAAATAGCTCTCTGTTTAGTATCCTCAGGTAGGTAGACAGTTCTGCTTGCTTTCATCCAATAGATTAGCTCTAACAGAAAGCAAGTGCTTGAACCTCCCTCCTGTGAATTTTGTTTTTTAACTTTCATTGCCATGATCATGCAAAACACAGTGTATGCACTCAGGATGCAGAGAATAATAGGTACATTTTTAGGAGAGAGTTGAGAAATATCAGTCTCAAATTTGGTTTTCTCTTCCCTACTACTGTAGGGACGGAAAGGCTGAAATAATTCTGGAAGGATCTCAAAATCACAGAATGATTGTGGCTGGAAAAACCCTCTGAGCTCGTCCAGCCTAGCCTAGGACCTGACATCACCACATCGGCCTGACCATGCCATATCCACTCTGCCCTTAAACAGCTCCAGGGTTGGAGACTCCACCACTGCTCTGGGCAGTCCATTCCAGGGTCTGATCATCCTGTCTGAGAGGAAGAGCTTCCTAACTTCCAACCTAACCCTCCCCTGGTGCAGCTTTAGGTCCTGCCCTCTTGTCTTGCACTACTTGCCTTGGAGAAGAGCCTGACCCCGTGCTGTCTAAAACCTCCCTTCAGGTAGTTGTAGAGAGAGGGAAGGTCCCCTCAGAGTATCCTGCAGGCTAAACAACCTCAGCTACCTCATCCTCTCCTCATCAGACTCTCCCTCCATGTTCCTTCCCTAGCCTCTGGACCTGTTCCAGTCCCTCAATCTCTTTCTTGAAGTCAGGAGCCCAGAACTGCCCCCAGTACTTAAACTCTTCAGAAAATTTAAAATGCATTCATTTAAAAAAAAAAGAGGAAAGGCAGGAGGCAGTGTTTTGTTAAACTCTTAGAATTTAAATAGAGCTTTCTTAGTAGCCATAAATTTTCATTAAATGATACACATATGGATAATTTCTCCTGGGTTGCACATAGGAAGAGACAATAAAGATCCCCACTAAAACCTTGGCCAGGCTGGGTACTCAGGTGGAAAATCAATATATTGATGCTCAGAGCGTCCCATATTTGTTGAATATGGATGGTGGTGTTCAGCCCAATGCTAAAAGAAAAGTAGTGTCAACTGGGAATTCTGTGGTGTCTCCAACTTTTAGTTACTCATCACTCTCTGTCAATACAGTTTTAAACTAACCCAAATGTAAAACACTAGGGTAACTCAGTAAATGAGTGCCATAGCTGTAACCCCTCTCTTCTATGGTAGAGGGAAAACGAAGCAAGCAGCTTAAAGGTGATAAGTATAGCTAGGAGCCATGAAAAAATTTATATGCTTAACGTCATATGAATTGAGGAACTGAATTTTTAACATTGATCTCTTTCCATGCTACTTCCATCCTAAACAAGCTGTTTAATTCATTGTACCCAGACATCTTCCTCTGTCTCTGGCAAGGTGTGAAAATGCAGCAGTTAGCCTCTTCAATAGGATACCAAGCAGTGTGTGCGACAACTGTCTTGGTTACTGGCTCCTGCTGTGACTTTCTGTCCTTACTTTCTTAAAATCTAACTGGTTTTGAGTAGGCATGGTTAAGATATTGTGTATTTTCTTCAGTAAATATTCACCTCATTAATGAATAAAGGTTGTGGTACCTCTCATTTTGAAGTAATTTAACACAATTAATAGCTTTTTAATATAATATTTCATTAATATTGCTGTCCTAAAAAATGCCATAAGGACTGAGATGACTATCAAAGTGAAAGCCCTACTTTCAGGTTGGAAAATAGTGCTGTTAGGTACTCCATCTTTTTCCGTATGAAAAAGGCATGGCAATAATGTAGAAAGCTGTGGTTGTTAGGGTGGGCTAGTTCAGTGATTCTGCTGAAATGATTGTACCCAAATGCAAGCACTACCACAATGTTAATGATACTTATGGTAATTAGGCTAATGGTCTTTAATACGCAACCACCTTGCACGATTTAATTATGGAATTCTGCTAGGTGTATGCTGCTGAAGAAGTGATTGTACATCATTGAGTCAAAGGCCCAACCTCTGTATACTGCAGTTTGTTTGACAATTTTTCATGTGCCTTTGTACAGTTCAGATCATAAGTCTAATATGAAACTTGGTAGTTGTGAAATAACAATCGTTCAAAAGGCAAACCCTGGAGAAGAGAAGGCTCTGGGTGGACCTTACAGCAGCATTCCAGTGACATGAAGGGGACTACAGGAAAGCTGGAGAGGGACTTTTTTTATGAAGGTACCTAGTGGTAGGACAAAGGAAATCATTTGAAGCTATAAGAGGGCAGATTTAGACTGGTTCTTAGAAAGATATTCCTCTCTGACTGGGTGCTGAGGCATTGGAACAGGTTGCCCAGGGAGGCTGTGGAACCTCCCTCAGTGCAGGTGTTCAAGGCCAGGCTGGATGGGGCTCTGGTCAGCCTGGTCTGGTGATAGGTGCCACTGCCTTTGGCAGGGGGTTTGAGACTGGATGATCTGAGATCTCTTCCAGCTAAGCCATTCTATGACTAAATAATGTCTTGCTTTTTCTATAAAGACGTCAGACATTATAAAGTCCATTGTAGCTGTGAAATCATCTGATGAAATAAGAAATTGTGTTTTTGATGTCATGATAAAATTACTCTTTTGAGAACAGCTTTATTTTTTGAAAATAGTGAAAAAAACATTAAGTATCTTCCAGATATACAAAAGTAAAAGTGAAAAAATATACATGCATGTACAACATGTTCAACACAGTACTCAAGGATAGTGAAATACAGGCTAGTGCTCAAAGTTTTTGTAGGTGAGGGGACAGGTTCCTTTGTTGCTGTAAATCAGTGCAACTCTGCTGGTTTCATGAACTGCTCTGATTTAAGCTACACTGAAAATCAAGCCTCTGAAACCATCTCTGGAGTTTTTCCTGGCACTGAAATGCATCCTTAATGTTCAAAAGAAGACACATCCTGTGCTCTCATGTCAAAAGCTACCTCTGTATATTATTATGTATATATTATGAATAAAGTGACATCTAATGGATAATACCTTCTGAGAATACTATGTCTCATTCATTCAGCTGGAGTTATAAGTTGTTTTCTGAGGGCTCATTGCTAATATGATCAAGACGATTAGCAATAACAAAAAACCTTACATTCTGATAAATGGCTGAGGTATTTCAGATGTTCCTAACTTTTAAACTGATTTTCTGAAATCAGACCTTTTACTATATTTGGACACGGGAGGTGTGAAACATAGTCTTTTATGAAAATATTGGCCAGATATTTTTTTAGCCAAATTTATCCATTGGCCAGTGGATGAATTCCTAGAAATGAAACAACTCATGGCTTTGGTCTTCAAGAAGCATAAACCCACACATTTTCAAAAGACAATTTAGCATAAAATGAGTCAAATGCTATCTTTTTTTCCCCTTTGCAAGATTAAATAAATTAACCAGACATAAAAATAATATTCCAGTCTACTGTATGTAATTTTTGTTGTAAGAGACCAGTACAATGACCTCGGTGTTGAACTAGGAGTAGAGTATGATCTTGGGGGCAGGAAGATAAACTAAGCACAAGCACATACTATTCTCTACAGATAACAATCCAGAGAGATGTATCATAGTTCTTCCCAAGGGATCTTTACTATGCTAGGAGGCACACTGTCCTATCGTAAGTGAGTTTGGCTAGAGTTCACCCCCAACCTGTAAAGAGGTCCTGCTTTGCTCATTCATGAACAGCTTAACTCCAGACTAACGTGATAGCATTAGTCACCAGTCAAATTTTCAGAACAGGATTGATGGGAAACTGGGAGTTCACAAAACACTGTGATTGTGTTTGTACTTAATTTTGCTAATGTCAGTTAATAAGCTTGAGAATAAACTAAGTAAAAGCCCATGAGTATTTTTAGTTCTTGTGCAACAGATAACATTATTTTCTTTTCCTTCCCTGTATTTGTCTCAGAAAACCATGAAGCCTATTCAGGAAGACCAAGAACAGAGAGATAAAATGGTTTAAATCAGAGACTAAACCCTTCATGGAATGACTTCTTTATATTCACGTGACTGCCTGGCTTCAGTGCCATTTGTTCTATTGTCCTTACTGCATAAAAAAATTCAAATCATTAAATAAAAACAGCCTGTACATCATATTATATACCATAGGATTTGAGTTTGATTCCTTATGTGTCCTTTTTCTCAGGAGGCCACTCTGATGTGCAGAGAGTAGAGATTTGGATGGAGACTTGAATGTCATGACAAGAGAAGGTGGGAAGCATCTGACCAGAAATTTTGGGCTCTCTGATCACTACATGAACACATTTTAGATCTCAGCTTAAAGTTCATGGACCAAGACTACTTTTTAGTGCCTCCCTTTGTATGCCTGCGTATCTTCTAAGACATCTTTCCCTTGAGTGCTTGAATTTGTGTGAGAATTACAAAATAATTGTGTGTGACAACTTTAAGTCTGATAGCTTGAACTGTGGTCTTCTGTAGAAAGCTGGATAGCCTATTGTAGCATTGTAGCAGCTGGGAAGAAAGCAGCTAACTTTTGGAAGTTTTGAAGCACTTCAGTTAAGCAGCATTTTTTTAGATGAGATGAAGCAACTGCTCATTGAGTGTTACACATATTGTGTATACTTTCAGATGCACTGCATTTCATTCACACAGTTATATATTATGTAGATATCTTACTCCAATTTTCTTCCTTCCCCCCCACCCCCAAACATAGCAGCATCAGATCTTATGCAGATTGCCTTGTGAAGGACCAATTTCTATTCAAGAGAAACATTGATTTGATGGTATTTAAATTATGGATGGTATTGCATGACCCACTAATTTTTGAACGGGTGCATGTGGTGACAAGGAACATGCAATTACTGCTAGAGTTTTGTTAAGCAGAACAACATCTGGTACTATAACATATGCTTGAGAAAGGGCACAAGATAAATCAAGTGGTTATTACCCTGTATTTTCAAGGATTATATTTGAACAATTACATAGTGATGAGACACTGAGAAGACTGATTTTCAATCAGTAGTCTGAAACTCCATGAATGGCAATTCTAAATGATTTAAGAATGGTCAGAGGAAAACAGATTTGTAGGTGTAAACACAGCAGTGTGTATGAACATTTTCCAAAGGACTCTGTGAGTTCTGGGACTGATTTTTTAGGGTTCTTTTTAATCAACACATTAAAAGATTCAAAACCCACTGAGCTAAGGCAGATGGAATAATGGAGTAGGAAAGGTTTAATCATCACAGAGTCAGAAAATCACAGAATAGTAGGGGCTGGAAGACACCTTTGGAGACCATTTAGTCCAACTACCCTGCCAGATCAAGTTCATCTAGAGCAGGTTCCATGGGATGACATCCAGTGGGTTTTGAATATCTTCAGAGAAAGAGATGCCACAATCTCTCTGGGAAAGACATTTCTCCTCATATTTAGAAGGTGACTTGTGAAAGTACAAAAATAACTGATCTTGGAAGATCAGATACATAGGTCATAGCCAAGGGTTTTTTATGTAGATAATTATATTAAGGTGGCTCTATACCAGACAGTGATCCATGAGCTATCTAGTCTGGAAATTATCCATTCTCAGTTCAGACCAGGGCAACTAGAACCAAACGATGGCTTCTAGACTCCTTTCAAGTATTGAAAGTAAGTATGGTTGAAGAGCTTAACAAGTGCAATGGATTTTTTTGATTCATTGTTAACTGAATGTAGAAAATTTTGCTTGTGTTATTTTATCTGAAGAACTATCTGTGGTGTAAATCTAAAATAGCTACTGTTTTGAGCTTAACTCTTAAGTAAGTAAGAAACAAGAGGAATTGCGGTTTACTTAATACAAGATAGAAGCACAGAAATGTGTAGGTTTCTATGGGGAAAAGTCTGTCATAAAAGTCTGGTTAATAGCTTAGAACTTACATCATCAGAAATTCTCTAATTACTGTATTTTCAATCTGTTAAAAAATTATTCTAATTTTTTAAGAGACAATAGCTCTTATCTCTGCTTCAGGGAAAAATATAGACCAGTCTGCTGCAGAAGTCTAGGGTTCTTTCTAACAACATGTTCAAAACAAAACAGAAATTACAAAGTCTAACTTAAAAACCCACAGATGAGGGAAATCCATTCATGTAGTTTCCTCTGTGCCCTTGTGGCTACCTGGGCTTGATTTTGCTACCTTTGTTCACTCCGTGCACTGTGAACTGAGACATTGACCGAGAGTAACCATGGGCCATTATTCCACAGTAAAAATTAGAAGCATTAAAAGCAGCAATCCAAAAGTCTCAGGGACATATTTGTACTGAGTTTCAATAAACTGGTTTCTAGTGAAGGATAAATGAGGGGTTTACTTGCAGAATAAGTAAAATATTTTTCTGTTCTTCTGTGCTCCTTTTACCACAGTTTTATCTCCATCTCTGTACAGTAAAGCAGTAATATATGATATATTAAGAAAAAACATAAAGTAATCAGTTGTTGTAAGAATCATGTTAACTGGAAAAAATCACCTCTTTTTTTTTTTTTTTCCCTTTTCAACACTGGGACAAACTTGTATATCGTGCATCAGCCTGTCTGATTTTAGGGAATCAGTAAAGGAAGACGCAAGGTCTCGTTTAAGTACGGTCAGCTGAGGATTGAAGAACTCATCTATTTTACTTGGAAAATGTTAATTTGAGGAAATCAATGTAAATTTGGATCTATTTAACCAATTTATGCTAAGTGTCCACAGAGTAGATTTTGCTTGAAATCTCACTATTTTCTTGTTAGCCTAAAGAACTTTAACTTTCAGCTGGGAGTTTCCAGAGGAATTTACCATGTAGCCTATTTCTAATGCTTGCTATGCTTTATAGAAAAAAAGTAAGTCCTTTTGCAGAGAACACACATGTAATTCACATCCTCACTAAGAGCCATGAGGATAGTTATGGCCACTTATTGATAAGCTACTCAGCAATATTAAAATTGGACTGAAGTGCAGGAACCAGGGGTGGTTACTTCCTGTCCCTTGTCACTGATATTCTCATTGAATTACCATTTGGTTTCCCTCCAAATATCAGCCAAATAGTAGCTGATAGTCTTTCTTCATTTACTTCAACTTGTGCAAAACACAGTTAAGAATGTGGTTTTATTCAGGAAATGTGACATTTGCAATGTAACATTTATACTTAAAAGCTGGGATTCTTGGCACATGATACATAAAGATATTTTAAATGACTGGCATGCCACTGCATTGTAAATTAATGCTTGTAAATGGCTCAAACACAATCTTTGTGGTTCAATACAACTCTTAAATTGCCCATTTACAAAGGATAAATGCTATATACTCAAAGACAATATCGGTTGTAACTCTCAGATATGTGTCTTCAAAATCTTATGTCCTGCAATATATTTTTTAACAAAGAGAAAAGAGTGCATGTATGCGTCTTTTAAAAATCAGAGATTTGTGGTTTCTTAATGGTTAAGCACCTCTAAGTAGGTCAAAGACTATGTTTGGATTCTTTAAAAGGTTTAAAAAAGTACTTACCATATAGAAATAAGATTGCAATTAGACCAAGCTATGGTTTTCAATGATCGAAGAAAATACTGTTACTTAGAAAAAGGTTTGAAGCAAAATTAAATTAAATCCAGGAATGATGCTGATAGTCATTGTTAGCTTTGCTTCTTCGGTAGTGTTTATGTTGCCTCAGAGGGAGGATAAATGTCTGTGTGCATTTTGCATGCCTCCCTTTAGTGTGTGTTTGCCCATCTTTACAAGTATGGATTCATTTCTCAGATGCTGATTCACTGCATGTACCAGAATGTGTGCACTCGAGTACTAAAAAGGAAGAGTCTGATGTAGGCAACCTCCTTCTCTTTCTTCATTCTATCAAATCCTTTCACAATTCAGAATCAGTTACCTTGATGTATAAGCCCCTTTTCGCTTCACTTCCTCTTTGGAAGTTTGATGTGAATTTCCACCCAAATAGCTTTCTACTATTGTGAAAAGAAAGATGGCCACTAAAGAAATCCACTTGGTTTGCTATTTGACCAGTGGAATTTCATATCATATTTTCATGACTTTAGAGATTAATTCGAAGTAGCCACAGTTAATTTATTTCTTTTTTTTCCTGTTTCCCATTGCTCTCCCCATCTGTGATTAGGAAAACAGACATGTGATTACTGGGTGAGAAATATGTTCATAGAGGATAGAGATTTACTTTGATTTGTCCTGTGCTATTTGTTTATCTATTTGTTCACAGTTCTGTGTTTTGGATTAAGTATGGGAATAATGTTGATAACACACTGATGTTTTAATTGTTGCTAAAGTAGTGCTTATAATAAGCTGAAGTATTTTCAATTTCACGTGCTCTGCCAGTGAGCAGATGTGCAAGAAGATAGCAAGGAGCACAACCTTCTGTTTTTTCTTTATTCTTCTTCCCATTCCAAGAGCATGGAGGAAGGAGCAAGTGAGCAGTTCCATTGTGCCTCATTTTGTGGCTTGAGTTAAACACAATACTTGAAAGGCAAAGTTTGACTGGCATGTCTCCATAACAAAGACTCCTTAGACTTAAAAGACTTTGAGCACTGTAGAGCACTATCTTCAAAAGAAGAGAAAACCATCTCTGGTGACTAACAGTCACTTCACTGTTTAAAGGCTTTTTCATTAAAAAACAAATGAAAAATGCATTAGTGATTATAGTATACCTTTCCAATGTGCATTGAGAAAAAATGCAGGGGATTCAAAGAAAATTATGCTATAAGAGCAAGGTTTAAATTATCCTGTCACATCCCCATCTTTTTGTCATTGTATTAGCTGACTTTATTAGGGACTTCACAGCATCTGTTTTAAGAACACAGTTAGCACTGAGCATTGCTTCTAAGAGAGACATTTTGCAGTTGCCTTTGTAAACCATAAGCAATTAAAACAACCCAACAAAGAAGCAAAAAACACAACCCCTAAAACTAACACAAAACCCCCTCATCTGTGCATCTGTCTTTAATTTGCTCTATTGTTTTATCAGGAAGAATACAAGCAGTTCCTCAATTTTTTTCACTCCTCTTTCACATCAGTTTGGCCCTCTTGCTTTCAGACATCTCTCTGCTCTGTTCATGCCCTTCTGGTGTAGTGTTCAAATGTCCCTTTATTCCCAAATGACTTTTTAATGTTTTCTATCCAATTGCACTTTCACTTTTTGTCAATATCTCCCTTGGCCCTCTTCAACTGGTCTGAAATATCACTGTCTTCAGATCTCTGGTTCTCTATCACACAATCCTTTTCAGATTAAGGGTATTATTTGATATCCTCTAAAATTATCACACTTCAACAGGTCAATTCTTAGTCTGGACAATAAGATTATTTCTTATCTCTGCAAGAATTACAAGAAGAAACTAAACATCTCCCATCCTGGTGGAATAAAGAATCAAATTTCCAGGATTGATGAAGCTCCATGATCCTTAAATATTGTAGTTGGTGCTGCTTGCTCCTTGCTCTACCTCTGCTGATTTAGAAGTCAAACTGAACAATTCACAGTACCAGGCTATGCCTGGAAGATGTTCACTGTACTTGTTCTGTCTTTTGCTGTCAAAAAGGGCTGGTGTTTCTCTCATTTAGGTGATATTTACCTGATTATGACTAGCTTCACTAAATAGTCCACTAAAATCTAGGTTTCTGACATGAGTAGCAATGTCATACAGAAACAGCCAATTCAATATATCTGATACTATAAGAACCATGGTTTCCTGCTGACTTTAGAGGAGGATAACTCAATCACAGTGGATTATTTCTTTGATAGATCCATAGCAGGAATATATGAAAACATCTATTCACTTAGGACTTTCAGCAGTTTTGTGACAGATATGTGATTGACTTAATGGGTCCTTTGCCAAGAATCTGCAGTAAGCTTCTTTGGGTAGTAAAGCCTCAGTACAATGTCTACAACACTGTGCTAGATTTTGCAAGTGTGTATTGCAAAGCTCCACTAAAAACAGTAAAAATATCCCTCCTAGGATGTGCACTAATTAGTATGGGCAACATTAGAAAAGGGTCTACCAGGAGGTTTAAATGAGCATCTGATTGACAGTGGAGTATGTTGGATTGTTCTGAAAGCACAATTAGAGAATGCTAACTCTCAAAGCTATTAATGTTATTTTTAAACCTGCCAAAAATAGATCAGATGTCAAATGAAAACGTCTTTAAAAGTTTGTGATCATTCATGCAAGTCTGAAATGTATTTGGGAATTCTTAGTCAGAATATCGTAAATATCACTGCCATGGAACTTTGAAGTAATGGTACTGATGAAATGTTGCTTCAGGAAACACTTGACTGACATTTAGTATTTATTGTTTTGCTGGACTCTGCAAAGATTAGAGAGGAAACAGGTTTATACTCTGAATCAATGTTATTGTGAAAAAGTGACAGAATACAAAAGAAAGAATATTATCCCAATGGCCTACAGGTGAAGTACATTTCTGTAATAAATTTTTTTTGCATTTCTTCTGGAGTGAATGTATTAAAAAAGTTACAGGGATTTATTTTTGAGATGTACATGAACACATCACGTTCACTCCAGAAGGAAAATCCAACGCTTCAGAAATATTTATACACCTGAAGAGGCATCATTCCAAAGTGAAACTTAAAGAAATCAAAATTTGTCTACTGAAGGCAAAATACAACAGAAAAACCCAGAGCTAAACACAGAAATAAAACCATGAAACAAAGTAGCAGTGATAATGCTTTTAAATGTTTTTGAGTATGTGCAGTCCATTTGAATAAATTTTAAGGAGCAGCAGCTGCTTTGAAGAAAAAATATGTACTGTGCAGATCAAAGCTAGAGCTGGTCTAACATATTTGCTAGCTGACAGGAGACACAAGTTGCAAACATGAATACATAGGCTAAGGAGGTCTGTGGAAATTCTCTTCGGAGCAAGATATTCGTAGAGCTTAGGATCATTAAGAAATTATGTGTCTGATTTTCACTGTCTGTCTTTTACTTGTGGGGTTCCTTTATTAGAGTAGCCCATTCCTGGGACATATATCCCTCCCTTGAGGTTTCTAACCTGAGCACATCCCTTACCAACAGCAAGGGCTTTGTTGTCATTGTAAGTTTATTGTTGCCTTTGAGAAGAAACTTGTTGGAGAGGTAGGCAGGAGATGTGTTGGAGCTTTTAGCAACATAGGAGGGTGAAAAATGCCTAGCAAAGAGTCACATAGACATCCCTGAAAGCTCGACATCTGCAAGCTTATTGCAAAAAATCCCGTATTCACTAAGAGTTGCTTAGTTACACATAGTAAATCTGCTCTGGCAAGTACTCACAATCCCCTTTGTTTGCTTTCTGTGAATAGCTAGGCAAATAATGTTTGATGAAAGAGACAGTGTTCCAAACCCTTGTGCAAATATGTATTTCTGTCAGAAGTATTTACATGCGGATCTTGAAAGCTGGGATTTTTCACATAACAGTAGGTTTAATGTCCATTTTCCCAAATCCTCTGGATAATTGAAACAAACTGTTCTACTATATTGTTTAGCTGTACTTTTCTCCTTGGTTTAGTAAATCATGATAGCTATCTAAAAACTGTGGCTTCACCAAGACTACTTACAATTACAAAATTATCTACAAAAACTTAAGTTGCTGGAAGTGACAACTTCTTGATTAAAGGCAGGGTGCATTTAATTGCTTCTACAACCCTGAGTCATATTTAGGAGTCAGTTTAGTTACCTACACATAGGTGTCTGCTGTGCTGTGGTGACCTGCAGTATCCCACTTGTGCTCCACCTACTTGTATCCTGTAGCTCCCATGTCTCACCATCCAGCCCCAGAAACATTTCAGATAGTGGGATTTGCAGTCCTTCAGGGTTAGGATACTGAATTGCACCCATAGTTCAGGTCTCAGTTTCTCAGCAGTAACAGGAAGATAATCTTCCTTTCCTAGGAAGGTGTTTTCACAATGAGGAAAACCCAGACTGTCAGACTATTTAGTTCTTGCAAATTATGGAGATGATACTAACACAAGAAACTGCAGGTCAACTTCTCTTGGCAGGGATCTTTGTTCTTTCATTTCTAAAGAAAACTAGTTAACAACTGTAAACCCAGCAATATTTAAAATTCCATTTTGCATTTTATCTTGGTAATAGCCATGAAAATATCTTCAATAGGAGCACATTTATGCAGACATTTACAAGTTGCTAGGGAATGCTGTATTTTAAATGATTTTATGAATAACTAGTGAGAGTTGTTTTCTTTGAGATGTTAACTTTCATAGTCACACAATGAGTTCATAACTGCAATGGCTGAGCAATAATATTGGCTGTGGCTGAGAGTAGGATAAGGATATTTTTGATCAACTGTATTTTTACTGAAGTAAATCCATGTGGAAACATAAGGAATAAACCAGGATTTTAGAAATAAAATAAGTAGATTTTGAATAGGGAAATGAATTAAAATGAATGCTCTTTAGAGATTGTTTATACTACAGGTATATAAGTAGTAAGAATGACATTATATTCCAAATTCTTAAATTTATACAGATTGCAGACATTTATTTTTATAATGCATAATCTAAACTATTATGTGTGACTAACACTGTAGACACTTATCCGTGTTTAACTTGGTATATCAGGACAGCATGGTCACACCTCTACCTACTTAAAAATACCTCAGTCTTGTAAAATAAATATCCCAATAAACTAGAAGGGAAAAGGACTCATGTCAAAAATTGGTTCCAAAGAAGGACAGTGTTTCACAGCATTTGCTTTCTACATGTATGTTATCTACACTTAATTGTATCTCCAACTTCTGTGGTCTTATTCAACAATAATTTAAAGGCTACTGACTCACATTCAACAATTCCACTGGAAAATAGTAAACAAAGCAATGTCACTGTTTAAAAATTCCAGAAAATCACTACTAAAACATAATCTAACTTTACTGGCATTTTTATTCGACAGAGCCAGCCAAAATATTTTTCACAGTTAGAAATACCTAGACATAACTCTGTCTGAAAATTGAGGAGATACATGTAAATGGGGAACAAATCTGACACAGGCTTTACCATCTGACTGATTTTCTTAGACACTTACAACTAGATTCCCCCCCCACCCCCGCCAGCTATACCAAGTGATTGATGTTGAAGTGGACCCCTGGGTTTCACCCAGTCAAATCACCCAGCTTAAGTGGGGCCACCTACAGCAGACTGTCCAGGACCATGTCCAGATGACTTTTGGATGTCTCCAACAATGGAGAATCCACAAACTCCCTTGGCAATTGTGTCCACACTACATCATACTCACACTGAAAAGTGTTTTCGGATGTTTAAAGGAAACCTGCTGTGTTTCAGTGTGTGCCTATTGCCTCTGGTCCTGTCATTGGACACTACTGAAATTATCCTGGCTCTGTTTTCCTGGAACAAGCTGTCCAGAATATGTCTCTAGACGCATTCAAAACCCACCTGGATTTGTCCCTGTGCACCTTCTCTAGGTGATCCTGTCTGGCAAGGGTGTTGGACAAAACGATCTTCAGAGGTCCCTTCCAAACCTTACCATTCTGTGACTCCTTGTGCTCTCACTATTTGTATACATTAATAACATCTCCCCAAGCTTTCTCTTGACTAAACAGACTATTTCTATACAAGAAATAAAAAGGATTTTATTTTATTCTTCCACTCACAATTACTCATAACATTATTTGAAAAGATCTATTAGTAAAATTGCAATCACTAATAGGGAGGTTGTATAGTATGATCTGCATTACTCATTTCAACATGAAGTTTTAAACTGTACCTAAGTTAAAATATGACCACTGAGAAAAAACATTTTTTGTATAAAAATAAAGCAGAAGCACACCTTAAAATTTGAGGTTAAAAAAAAACTCAACCAACCAAAGTGACTCATCCCTATGGCCAACCATAAACAAGCCAGGCTCTTTTCAGTGTCATCCATTAACAAAACAAGGGGCAATGGGTGTCAGCTAGAACAGAAGAGGTTCCACATCAAGTTGAGAAAAAACTTNTGTTGAGAGAATAGAAGAAAAATAGTGAGGCAATATTAAAAACTCAAATGAGGTCAAAATAAATGAACAGCCTTCCTGGGTTAAGTTTTACAATGTTATCCTGAGGCAGAAAACAGAAAAGCTAAATGAAACCTCACGCGGCAGCGAGAGAGGAGTAGACCTGGATGTGAACCGCCAGTTGTCGGGGGGCAAAAAAACCCAAACCAAAAAAACCGTGGTGACAGCGCAGCACACGGTAGAGGAAGACTAGGCTACAGTTACCACTGCATATGGATGTGGGAACTCAAACAGATGCCCCCCAACAAGATGAGGCTGTGCAGGTGTCAGGTTTCCAGGAATGTATCACTCTCTCCACTTTTTCTGGCTGTGTATGGTGCGAGCAGGTAGATTATCTGCTTATCCGTGTGCACAGCTGCAAGATGAGGTTGCAGAGCTACAGGCAGAGCTAGAAAGGCTAGGGAGAATTGGAGAGGCTAAAATAGAGGTAGACCAGTGGAGTCAGTTTGCACAACAGCCAAATAAGACCCAGAAGCAAGGGGGCCAAGTATCCTGCACCTCTCACAGGGAGGACAGAAGCCCAAGTAGAAGGGGTAAGTGGAGCCTAGTGAAGAGTCATGGAGGAAGGCGAGGACGATTTCTGTCTGACTCACTTTCTCAGTTGCCTCTGACTAAGAGATACGAGTCCCTGCTGGAAGACAACCAGTCCAAAAAGGATGTAGAGGAGAACGTAGCATGGTCACAGAAATTTGGGAAATCTTCTAGTAATATGACAACCTCCTCCACAAAGAAGAGAAGGGTCCTAGTTATTGGAAACTCGCTCCTGAGAGCAACTGAGGGCCCAATATACAGAACTACTCTCATCACAGGGAAGTCTGCAGCCTGCCTGCAGCCCAGATCGGGGTATGACTAACTTGATGCAATCAGATGACTATTGCCCATTGCTGGTCTTCCAGACAGGTGGGGAGAAAGCTGTGTTTTGTGGCCTGTATTTGTGTCCACATAGGAGAGGTTATTTAGCAGTCTGAACCAGGCTCTTCACAGTATTCAATAGCTGGAGGACAAAAAACATTGGGCACAAACCATGGAAAGAAGCTGTGCCTAGATACGGAGAAAATCTTATTTACCATGAGGTCTGTCAGGTGCTGAACAACATGTTGCCCAGAGAAGCTATCAATATCCAGCCTTTTTCAAGAGCCAGCAAGATAAAGCACCCAACACAATATCATAGATTGCTCCATCACTTCAAGCATGTAATTGTAGCAAAGCCCTCCAAAATTTCCTTACAACTTGAATAATACTCTGGACTGAGTCCCATCCAAAATTATTTCATTTTCCTCAAAGTTTGTTTTCAGAAATGCTGCCAGACAGTGAGAGGAGTCTACCTGACAGCCCAAGACAATTGGGATCCTAGCTGCAGGTCCTGGGAAGGGGATGTTGTGAGGCACAGAGGGAATGTTTATGCTCCATTTTCACTGGAGGTTTACTGGCGGGGTCCACAGTGTGCATTGAGTGTATCTTTAAGCAGATTTTCTAAGCTGCTGTCTTGAAGGAAACCTGCAGACAGTCCCTGTAACCAGGCTGATAGCAAGTGCTGGGTATTCACCTGTGTAGAAAATACTCCAGACTTCCTAGCTTTTAACATGCTTCATGTTTTCTCTTAGGAATAGAGACCTAGTCATCTAGAAGCCAGGCATGTCAGGAAAGAAGGACCTGCCCTCTGAAAGCACTTGTATTCTGGTGATAATAGAGTTTTGATAGTTGTCTAACAGGTGGGAAAAAGGAAGTGACCTGAATCTCACATTAAGTACCTTCTTAAAATGATCTAGAAAGATTGTGGCAAAACCACAAATTCAATGTAGGTCATCTAGATCCTAATGTGTCTGTGCTTTGGTGATGAAATGTAATTCAGGAAGAAAAGGTGGTTATCATTAGCATTCTGTCTCTTAGGAAAACTGGCAATGATGTGCCAGTCATTCCTGAAAAGATGAGATAGAATTGGTTAGTCAGTGCCCGGTGACTTCTCAGATCATTATTCTTAAAATACAACCTTAAGATAGTTTTCTAAAAATCTGTAATTGAGTAAGCTCGATATAAAATGTCTATGTGAGAGGAGAATTGCAGATCACTGCCTCAGGCTCTACACGAAACATTGATCTATACATTCTCATAACAGCCACTTTGCTTATTACTTAACTTTTCTTTCTGCTACAGTAGTTCTTACAGTAAGCTCCCCTAGTGATTTTTGAAACATGGGAAAAAACTAACCTTGTGTTGTCCAGCTGTTCAGACAAATTAACACTGCTAGTTCAGATTGTAGTTGATGCAGTAGCTAAGGGTAAATTGCACATTCAGAAATCATTTGATGTAAGAAGCTGTGCTCCTGATCCCATGCAGTCTTAAGGGGATAGAGGTAAACAAAGGTGGCATCCTGTGGTCTTGAATCAACTCTCTTTACAAAGGTTAATCACTGTTGTTTATGCATTTTTCCCAGCTCATTGTGGAGGCTTTGTGTTAAGATCTACAGCTGCAAGGGGTATGCAGACAATAATTCAATCAGGGCATTCTGCAGCTGAGAGACTTTAGATTTGGCATATAGGCAGAGTTAGGTCACGAAGGTTCTTTATTTGTCCTGCTCAGATGTTCTGTATAAACAGCTAACACTTCACCAGTAACTGCAAAAAGCAGAGAAACTGAAGAAAAAAACCTAAGTCTTTAAGTACTTTGTTCCCTCAAATAAAACTCATCATTCTTCAGAGTGATGTGGAAAAACTGGTGGTGAAAATTAAGCTACCCTTGATAGGAAGAGGTCAAAGGATCACTGCTGCAGTCCTGCTTGAAGTATCTGCGCCAAAAGAAATATGAAGAATTCAGGGGACAGGGGAGGGGGAAAAGTTAACTTGGGAGGCCACCAGAGGATGGACAGACTGTATAACCTGTGAGTAAGAGGTATTTTCAGTCAAGGGATAATAATTCAGTCTCCAAACACAGGGCTCTTCGAGTCAAGTGCACATTAGGACCACTGACAGCAGTGGGTGGTTTCAGTGTCTGCAGAGCCAAGGAACCAGCCAACTCACCAGGAAGTTTTGTACTGCTCAGTTTCTCTATGTGTGAGGAGTTGACCGCAGATCTCAAGAGCTGTGCTGCTTCTCCCCTATGCTTCCCTCCTTATCCACACTCCGTTTTCCTACCCAAAGTATCACAACCAACTCAAGTGATGCTAGTTGATTCCACACGAACCCTGTTTGCTCTTAACCTGTGTGCAAAGGTGAGTGTTACCCACTGAGTTACCTCATAGTTTACAACAGAAAACGTAAAACATAGCTGTCTGCTGTTTATTCTACGCATGAATAACTCAGGCTGGCTTGTCCTATCTATTAAAGAATAAAATATTTTAACTTCAAAATAAATAGAAAACTAAATATTTTGTAAAAATTGTAAAACATAAAAAATGTATAAAATACTTCTTAAATGAAATACAAAACTCACCTCTGTAGAGCTAGAGCACAGGAATGAGAGACAAGGCTACAGGGGTACAGGATCAGGAGTTAGACATTAAAAACAGCTGTTCACAGGGGCTCTTAAATCTCAGAGATGTATAAAACTGCATTTTCATACCCAGTACTGGGAGAAAAAAATGTTTCTGAGCATACCTTGTGTGTACTCTTCCCTAAAAACAATTGAGCCTGAAGCTTTAGGCTGTTCCAAGGAAAGAACTCTGTTTTGTGGTGCTTTTTTGCTTTGCATACAAAAACGGAATTCCTTGTGGTGTGAGACCAATGACTTATCTTGCAGTTCTTATCTACTATTTTCAGTAGAAAATATTTGTGAACAACACACATATGAGGCAGCCTGTGAACCATTTTGTGCAGTCTTATAACCAAGAACTAAGAATTACTTGAATCTTCAGCACTCTTCCACTTTAAGCAAGCCTTCTGGGTGGGTAAATCCTTACTTGTCCCTATGCTTGGGATGTTCTTTCACAGCCTCCCCTGTGGTCTGCATCCAGAGTTTCTGATAGCTGCTGGAGTGTTTAGACCATCCACATCTAACTTGCGTTGTTGAGAGTTTCTTACAGGCTTGTACCCCACTCCACTTTCAGATACAGTGTACTAAGTTGTCTTATAAGCAGCAGGGAGTGAAGAGGCCCAGTGACTCTTCTTAACGGATTCTCGTGATTCACGAGGGACTTTTACTGGAAAAAGCTTTGTGGTACTTGAATGTTCACAATGACTAAAAGGTTTCCAGGCTCCCTCTCTGTACACACACATCAGTTTTACCATCTTACAGCTCCTTGGCCCATGCATGCAGAAAGAATGGATTTGTTGACGTGCTCTCACTCTGAAAAGTGAGACTTGATCCTAACTTCACAACATTTTACTCAATAAAATAACCTTTCCTACAATCTTCAATAATCTGCAACATGGAGATTTATCGTAAGTGTTTAGAAAACAGAAAGAAATTCTGTCCACTAGATTCCTTTTATCGGTGTGCTGATTGACGTCTTCCCAAATTGTGACAGGTTAGAGGAACAGGATGTCTGACTCTTTCCCAAAATGTTGTGGTTGATTCAATTGCTTAGCAATTTTAGTAAGATTTCTGCCATCTTCCCAACAACAAAAGGTAGACTACATGATCTGTAGTTTGCCAATTGCCTTTAGAAACTTTTCTGTAGTTGTTTTTGTCTTCTATCTCTGGGGTCAGCTTGCAGTGGTGGGTTTCAGTCACCAACCTCCAGCTCTGCAGTTTCACTTATGGGTTGCTTTGGAGTGAATAGGTTAATTATATCTTCTTTTGGCACCTTATTGACCATTAGATCTATTCTGCACAGTACTTCTGTGCTTTTATTCCAGGTTCTTCTAGGTCCTCTGATGTATTCCTTACAAAGAATTTACAAGATGGTGGAATCTCCCTAGCATCTTGTATGTACTGTAAAAAAAAAAAAAAGTAATACTTCACTGAGCTTCTCCCTATGGTCTTATCATTCATGAGTTCCATTTTAGACCTCTTGTCATCAGACAGTCCCACCAGTTCCCTGGCTGGATGATTTTTCTCTGTTTTAATGTGTTTTTCATTATTAGTTTGAATGTCCTTTACAAGATGCTCTTCAAATTCGTTTTTACCTCCTTTAATTTTGTGCTTCTATTTGACCTGCTAGGTATTATGGATTTTTTCTGTTCTCATTTGAGAAAGTTTTACAGTTTTTAAATGTCAGCATCTGCTCTATGATAGTCTCTTTAACATTTTATTGAGCAGGGTTTTATCTGGACAGTTTTCTTTCTTTTGGAGGTTGTTTTTTGCTTAGTTTTCCAATACAATATTTAACTCTAGTTTCCTTTCTTTATGGATTTATCCCTTAAGTTTTTGCTTTTACTTTTTACCATCTTTCTCATTTTTATAATTTCCTTCTTACAGCTGCATATCTGCAAGCTGGATTCATTTAATGCATTCTTTCCTACTAAAATTTCCTTCCTAGTCAAACTCTACCTGATACTATAGAGTGGCTTTCCTGGAGAAATCACTTGTACTAGATCTAGTGCAACAGCAAGATCAAATCCAGAATGTCTTCACATGCTTTGTCCTCTCTCTGCACATGCAGCTAAGTTGGCACTGAAGGTCTTCCAATTTACCTTCCTTATTTATTGATCAGATTTTTGTCTCCTTGCTGGCCTTTTAACAGGCTCAATGAAAATTAACCAGGTTTGCATTATAGATTTCATTGGCCTTTGCCCTTTATTGGCTTTCCTCTGCTTTTAACAGCCTAAGGGGTAAAGCCCTCTTACCTCCTAACTTTGTATCTGACTTACTCAAAGAATTCCTACAGTTGTCAGATTGACCAACCAGATTGTTTGCTTTGCTGTTTCCAAAGGGCACTCAGAATTACTGAGGCTGAAAAAGACCTCATCCAGCCCAGCCCATGACCTAACATCACCACATCAGCCAGACCAGAGCACTAAGGGCCACAAACAGCCTGCCCTTCAACACCTCCAGGGATGGGGACTCCACCACTGCCCTGGGCAGTCCATTCCATGATGTGATCATCCTTTCTGTGAGGAGGGGTTTCTTAACATCCAACCTAATTCTCTGGGAGTGCTACTTCAGGCTCTTATCCTGTTGCTAGTTGCCTGGGAGAAGAGCCTGACTCCCAGTTGACTGCAACCTCCCTTCAGGCAGTTGTAGAGAGGGAGAAGGTCCCCCCTGAGACTCATTTCCTTCAGGCTAAGCACCTCCAGCTCCTGCAGCCTCTCCTCATCAGACTTTCAGGTGATCTCAAACAGCCTGTGTCATGTAGCCATCACAGTGACAAATAATACAGCATGACTGAAGTGATGTTCCACCTGACTCCTACTGTTTGATATTGCCAAAGCACAGATGCACACAGATGGTGTGGTATGGTGTTACCATGTCTCATATGAAAAGAAATCACTTCTTAAAATATGCTAATTAAAATATTGGAATAGTATGTGAATACTTGAAATCTATAGTGTGAGCTTGCTGTGCCATCATATGGTAGGATATGAGCCAGTTCTGAAACAGAAGCCAAATGGCACAATTCCTGAAAGGCCATAGATACTGGTTTAGCAGAACTTAACTACTGCTGCTCAAGAGCTTCCAGAGTGCTCAGTTTAAAGTTTGTGAGACAGAGCTTCCATTCATCTACATCCTTATAACAGAGTTAACTCGTAGAACTTTGCCAGTACTGTAGAATCTGTTAGCAAAGCAAAGAATTTAATGCTGATTACTGAAAGCAGTAGCCGTGATAGTGCTGGATCATCAATCCACCCACTATTGATACTCATTAATGCCACCAGTGCTCATGCTGTGATGCTTTTTCCAATACTGATAGCTCCCTTGCTAAAATGGAAATCATGCAGGTGCTAAGCAATGTGAGAACAGGTGGTAGAAGCTTGCTCTTGAAATATGATCAAATGTTGTAATTTGGAAGTGTGAAACCTACTGTTTCTGAATTGAGCTCAGGATAGCGTGAAGCTGATAGCTAAGGAGGTCCAGCATGGTTGGAGTTTTTTCTCATTGTGTTTTGCCATCTTATTTATCAATTTATCTTGCTTTTCCTGCTTTTGCTTAATTCCTTAGCAAATTTTAAACAAGCAACAGTTCCCATTGCAGAAAACCATCTCATCCTTCATGTCCTCTTGTTCAGCCTGATATCAGTACTAAATATTCTCTAAGAATAAAATATACACAGATACACCAATAATTAGTGGTTGGATCTCCAGGGGTCATTAAGTACAACCCCTCTGCTCAAGCAGGATCACAGAAATCTGTCCAGAGAGTCTTATAAGTCTCCAGAGAAGGAGACTCCACAAATTCCCTGGGCAGCTTGTTCCAATGCTCTGTAACCCTTACAGTAAAGAATTTTTTTCTCACATTGAGATGCAACTTCCTGTGCTCCAACTTACACCTATCACCCCTGGTCCTATCACAGAGCGCAAGTGAAAAGAGACTCTTTCTTCTTGACACCCAGCCTTGTGGATTTATAGACAGAGATTAATTCCCCTCCTAACCTTTTCCTCTCCCAGATCTCTCCTCCTAAGGCAAATGATACAGTCCCCTAATCATCCTCATGGCCCTGCATTGAACTGTCTCAATCAGATCTCTGTTCCTCTTGAACTGGACCCAATATTCCAGATGTGGCCTCACTAGGGTAGAGTAGAGAGGATGGAGAAACTCCCTTGTCCTGCTGGACTGACTCTTCTTGATTCATCCCAGGATTGCATTGTCCTTCTTGGCCGCAAGAGCACAGTGCTGTTCTGTGGGTATCTTATTGTCCACAAGCACTCTAAGGTCCCTCTCCATGAACGTAGATTGTCCCCCAGCCTGTATTGATGTTTCTCATTACTCCTCAGGTGAAGGACTCTGTACTTATTAAACCTCATTAAGTCCTCTTTTCCCATCCCTCCAGTCTGTACAAGTCTGAATGACTACACAGCCATCAGGTGTATGTATACTGGTCTACCTTCTCTTTTTGGGGTAAAATCCAGCTGTCAGCCGTTCACACGTGCTGTCCCCCAGGTCTCAGTTTTGGGGCCAGTCTTGTTTAATATCTTTATTGATGGCCTGGATGTGAGGATTGAGAGCACTGTCAGTCAGTTTGCAGATGACACCAATGTGTGTGGGAGTGTTGATCTGCTTGAGGGCAGGTGGGACTTGAATGGGTTGGATTGACAGGCCAAGGCCAGGTGTCTGAGGGACAAGAAAGCCAATAGCCAGGTCCTGCATTTTAGTCACAACAAACTCAGCTATAGGCTGGGGGATGAAGGGCTCGAAAGCTGCTCAGCAGCAGAAGAGGACCTGGGGGTGCTGGGAGATAGCTGGCTTCATAGGAGCCAGCAGTGTGCCCAGGTGGCCACGAAGATCCTTGCCTGGATCAGGAATAGCATGGTCAGAAGGAGAAGGAAAATTTTTGTGCCCTTGTACCTGGCCCTTGTGAGGCCTCATCTTAAGTACATTTCTGGTTCTCTTATGATAGGAAAGACATTGAGATGCTAGAATGGGTCCAGAGGAGAGCTACCAAGCTCCTGATGGGTTTAGAGAAGCAGTTGTACGAGGAGAGGCTGAGGGAGCTGGGCAGGTTTCGTTTGGAGAAGAGGAGGCTGAGGGGGAACCTCATTGCCCTTTACAACTACCTGAAGGGAGGTTGTAGAGAGGTAGGTGTTGGCCTCTTCTCCTTGGTGACTGCTGACAGAACCCCAGGTACAATGGTCTGAAGTTGAGGGAGGGGAGGTTTAGATTCGATCTCGGGAAGAAATTCTTTACAGGAGTGTTGAGGCACTGGAATGGCCTTCCCAGTGAGATGGTTGAGTCACTGTCCCTGGAGATGTTTAAGAACCGTGTATATGTGGTGCTTCATGCCCTGCTAGAGTGGAAGCATGGAGGGGATTAGTTTGTGTTATTTCATCAATCAGGTATTTAGGTATTTGTGGGTGTGGGAATGGTTTGACTCAATGATCTAGTAGGTCCTTTTTTAACTATGTTTATTCAATCTTCAGAGGGCATTTTAGATTTCTGTAATAGGAGAGAATAGTGAGGACTTTCTACACAGTTCCCAAAGCTCATTCTCTCTTTTATACCATTTCCAACCTAGCAGCATGTCAGAACCATGAGTGGTGATGCTGTTACCTTCAAGGACAGGACTCAATTGAATAAGTTAGGAACTTCAAAAGGTTGGTCTGTCTTTCAGGTAGTGCTGCTTGGGTACAAATGCTGAACAGTCACAGATTGGACATCATATTGTCATTGTCCCATGGAAGCTTGTGAAAAACTTAAGAGACACATTTTCAAGTATCAACATGATGGCCATTCCTGTTTTCATAATTTTACTGTTATTCAAAAATAAATAGAATTCAGAACTACAGGAAAAAAAGGAAGAGGGACGTGTTAGTATTTGTCACCAAAATTTCACTCAGTATTCTTCTGTTTAATTCATTTCTTTTGAAGGACAAATATCACAAGGTCTTAAATAAGGAGAGAAATAATGCTGCCTGTTAAAACTATGAAAAGCAATATCCAGTACATTTTTAGGGAAAATTTGTGTCATTCATGGCCTCTCTTCAAGACAGAAACAATTTTTCTTTGTTCTGCCTCTCAGCCAGTCATACCAATCACTCAATCAGAAGTTTTAACTTACTAATTGAGTCAGTTTTCTTGGTTTTAATACCTTTTTAGCTCTGTCATTTTACTCTCTGTCTGTTCCTCTACCATGCTTTTGATGGAGTCTTGTGGGGCTAGAAAGCCACATCTTGCTGTAATGATACATCTGGATACCTGCCAGGAGGGCAAAGTGTTACAAGATTTTAACTGTGAGAGAATACTTTTAATTAAGAGACTGTACTTAAACTAAAAGCTTTTATATATGTTTACAACTTTTGGCATTGCTGCTGAAGGAAAGATATTTGTGAACCTGAAGAGATACAATCAATACATCTAGTCTTATTTTTCTCCTTTCTTTCTTCACAAACGACAAAACTTCTACCTTAGTTGGAGGCCAAAGAGGAAGGAGTGACTGAAATAAAGAAATTAGTCTGATAGGCAGAGCATTAGCAAGCTTCACTATATTCTGAATCCAGTGAAATTTGAGAGGAAAAATACACTGAAAATTATAAGGCTATGTAGTAATATGGATTAAAAAAGCACATTGATCATAAATCAGATCCTAAAGTAACAGTCTGTTAGTATTCAAAATATCTTACCATCCCCCTTGCCTATGTTTAAGTAAAACCTGTCAATCATATCTTTTAAAAGAGGTAAAGTACAGTGAGGGCTGGCAAAACCACTTTGAATCTGTTAGAAGCCAGACTCTTTTTCCCTTTAAATAGTTTTGGAAAGAAAAATGTCATTAGACTTGGGTTTGGATTTTTGACTGTTGATTTTGAATAAAAATATTTAGAAGGATTGGAAATAAACAACTACAGCAAAACCTTTGTCAAGGTTTATCTCAGCTCCTGCCTTGCTCACTCTTTACTCCAATTAATTTCATTAATATGCTAGTGGGCTGAAATAAAAACAAAACAAGAAGGGTTCAAAAACACTTGTAAATCACGGGCAAAACCAAAACATAATTCAATTTTTGAAAAATCAACAAGACATCTAATTCAACTGAACACAAATTATTCACATGTTCTTCCATAACTGGGCTGAGCTGCTCCCTCCACCTCCTCAAAGAAAAGACTTCCAGTAGTGGTTCGTTCTTGTGAAAATGTGGTGTCATTCTTTTGGTCAGTGTACACATTGTTTAGTGTAAGCTGGTATTTTGAGGCTTAGTTCTCTCTCTCCACAATCCTCCACGCCAGGCTTCCATTTGCAGTGCACTGATTCCTATGGGCTATGAACAAGGGAATGATTCTGTCTTAATTCCAGCAAACAGCAGATTACTTTCCTCTGGTGATCTCTGATGTTCCACTCTCATTCTATCTCCACTCAGCACATTCCAAGGGCCTGAGTAGCGACTGGCATTCACTCTCTGAGCAAAGGTGAAAGTGAAGTAAAAGAAAATGCAGAAAACCAGAAACAGGAAGCTCCAAACCAGTCCTGCCAGTTCACAGAGTCACCTAGTGACACAACAGACACTAAGGGAAACCTTGGAATTCCAAGCTGAACATTGCACGTTGCCTCTGTGGGTTCTAACTTTGAATTACTCTCATCCTAACCCTGTTAACCAGTGGCATAAGATGGTGAACCAGGCTGGTGTAATAATTGAGGGAGAGGGTCTAAATCAGGTTAGGTTGGTGCTTGCAATTTTAGCACAACAAACAGCTCTCACCGAGAGTTTAACAGGCAATGAACCAACTTTGCTGAAAAGACAATTTATTGAATGATCACCAATAATAAAAGGAAAAATCCCCAAATAAGTAAAATAATCAAAAAGGTAAAACAGAAACTGTATCACAATGCCTTTACGCACACTGAGAGAAATGGGAGACAGCTAACACTTCGGGTTTTTTGCCTTATATGAGAGCTGTGGGAAAAGAGAGTGTGCACCAACACTGACAACCACAAAACCACCACACACATGTGCTCACACTCCACTTTCCAGAAGAGAAAGAGGGGATGGTGGTGGGGTGGCAGGAATACAGCAGAAAATATACATTTGATGCTTGTGGAAAAGTTTTTTTTCTGATCCTCATACAGACATCAGCATTCTATGATGTCTCCAATGTACTTATAGCTCTGTCAGCTCAGGGCTCTTCTTTGAGGCAATAGCAGCATCAATTATACAGGTTACAACAGAATTCCAGACTACTTATGTTTACCAAAGGCTTAGGAAATCAGTGGTTGTGATCTCTCTTAGTAGAGGCTTCTATCAGTGGCAGAGTATACAGGGTCTTTGCCAGCCCTTTGGAAACAAAGCCTATGTGATTCTGACCATGTGGGGCCACGCTTGTTATGGCAAATACGCTTTCTGAGGTCTTGTCCAAGGGCTTTCTATAGGCCTTATGCAGAGCCTCCCTTCCTTCTCATGTGTGGTTAGGCACTAAGGGAGGTAGAGGGTTTAGAGTTCACCTCTGTCTGGCATCTTCAGAGGTGATTAAGCTGTAGAGGTGTTACCCTTTCTTTGGCACACTGCTAGGAGCTGGAATGAGCTGGTGCTGACTTTTTGCATTTGAACCTTTAGTGGAAGAGGGATGGGATGCAGGTTCGCCCCCGCCAATGGGGGTCTGTAGGTATAGAGAGTGGTCACTCCCTGCCAGAGGGGGACTGCAGATACAGACAATGGCTTCTCTTTGGCACCTGCCAGAAGCTAGGGTGAGCTGGTGCTGGCTACAGTCCAAAAAGGTCTGCTCTCTCTATGTTAGAGCTAACTCACAAAAGAGGACTGTGGCTACCCCCTCAGAAGAGTTGCAGCCAGTCTTAGGCTCTTTTGCGTTCCACCTTTCGGTAACAGGCTGTTGAGAGCCATTGATTGCCCCCCCACACCCCAAAGGTGTGGCCCAAAAGACCTCTCTTGTAGAGGAGCACTCTGTCTCTCAAGATGTATTGGAGGAGAAGGAGGAGAAAGGCAAAGACATACAAAGTACCTACCCTTTTATAGACTCTGTCCATCAATCACCTGTAGAGTCTGGACACTGATGCAGGAGGTCTGCTAGGAAATCTGCGTCCAGCTTCAAAATAGAATGCTTTTTTAGCATATAAGCACCACAACTAATAGTTAATAATTGAAAATTTGCTAATTTTCAAACTGTGACAGCAGGAGTACAGATAAATCTTGACAGCAGACAAATGACAGTTTAACACACTTTCAATTGTATAGATGGAGCTTTTAGTGGTAGCACATTTGTTCTTGTGCTGAGAAGCATAGCAATTTAAAGACTAGGTCTGTCAATAAGATGTACTGAAATATACATGAAATGCTGTCTTCACACAAATATTTACACAAGTACAGGTTTGTGGCTAGATCAAGAAATCTACGTGCAATTTAGGCCCCCATCTTTACAATCTTTCCCACAAATGTTCAAGGCATCAGAAGTTTCTTTATCATTGACTCAGTTAAGAAATTAACTAATTCTCATGTTTGACCCTAGAATACTGCCAGAACTTGGCCACTGATTCCTACAAGAGTAGGGTTTTTATGCAGAAATATTGTAGTTCTATGTATTTGCATGATGCTATTGCACTCCTAAGTCAAGTGAGCTCAATTAAATCTTCATTTTGTTTTGCATTTTTCCTGAAAAGAAACACATGAGTTTTCTATGAACCACTATATAAAAGATGCTATAAAGAGGTAATGGTTACAGCTGTGAAACTGCCTCTTTAGCGTCTCTATTCCTGTCCCAACTTCTCAGACTAGATGATCATCGTAGGTCCCTTCCAGCTGAAATGCTCTACTCTAGGCTAGTCTAAAGGTGCAAATCTCTCCCAAAGTAGAAATATTCCTGATTTCCTTTACCCTACAGATCTGAGTTTGCTTTTTCCTCCTTTCATAAGTCTCTTCCACATTTCCTTATGTACTAGAATTACCAACTATATGTTCAAAATCTCCAGAACACTGACTACTGCCCTTTTCAGATCTGTGGATATTCTTGCTGTATTCAACCATGGCTTTGTGAGACATTTCAGGTTTGAGAAGACAAAGTCTTTCTGGTACTCATTTGCTTCACTCTGTCTCTTTCCAAACCTCCCTTCAAGAGGAAAATTTTATACCACATCTTACTACTTAGATTTCCTTCTTTTCTTTAGTTATAATTGAATGTAATTATAACAGATTGGTGTTTTGGGGGTCCTGCTCTCAGCTGGATAAGTGAGGACAACATAATTGATCTGACATAAACATCGGAAGTGTGCAGAAAATGTACACTTTAGTCTTTACCTCCAAATACCAGTTCTAGGCATTTTTTTGTTTGAAGGTCAGCCTACACAACTGAGAATGGTGGAGGAGGTAAAAGCTGTGATGATAACTGTCTTTCAAACCACTGCAGTTCATTAGACAATACTAAAGCTTCTTTAGAGACTTGAATTTCTTGCTTAGCATAGATTACCAAGGTTATGTGTTTGATTTTAGTGAGTAGTGTTATATTCTTATACATACAATCCTAGCACAGATGTTAACTGGGGTAAATCAGGATATTATTGACTTCAAATGATCCCTTTCAAACCTCAGGTTTGTTTAGTATTTTTTGCCAGAGAAACCAAGGAGTATTTTAAGAACCTGTTCATAAAAGATGCTATATTGAGGTAATTGTTACAGGTGTGAAATGGTGCTGCTTATGTAGCTACACCATGTTAATTTTTAAAGCATGCTTCTTTCATTTGATGTTTCTAGAGCACTACACATTTTACTCCTTTTGTGCTCTGCACGCACTTACAAGGCCGTGCTTCACAGAAGTCTTTAAGCAGAACACAGACAAAACACGCAAAACAGCTGCAAGCCAAGCAAATCATTTTGGGAAGGAAAGCACTAGTACCTGCCAGCTGCATCTCCTGGTACTGGCTAGTCAACCTTCTATCCACTTTGTACCAGTCTTTGATCAACAGCAGGACTGTCATGTCATCTCTCCCTTATTCACATGCACACGTTCTGCCTTGTTTTGGATTTCAAGTTTCCAACATATGTGTTGGTAAAATGAGCGCATGTTTGAGGCTAAGAGACTATTCAAATACACTACTGACAACTTTCTCACCAATTTCACATTTTCTTCAGAATAATTTGATGAGTTTTTTGCAAATTCTGGAATCGTCTTACTAGCCATTTCATAGAATTATTGATATGTGGCATCAAAGCATTATTATAGAGTGGGTTGGAAGAGACCTTAAAGATGATTTAATTTCAAGGCTCCTGCTGTAGACCAGAACACCTTCCACTAGACCATGTTGCTCAAAACCCCATCAACCTGGCCTTAAACATGTCCAGATTGCGCTTCCCTGGGCAGAGTGCACTTATGTCGTGATGGTCTCGTTTGTCCCACTTTCCAGCAAACTATAGGGATGAAGAATATCTTGAACAACAGAAGACATATTACAGTCAAGATATGCAGTGCCCAGTGCTTCCCTTCTGTCAGCTAAGTTAGGCAGAGATCGGTTTGACAGTTTGTTCCTGAAAATGCTACTTTGGCTGCCTGTCACCGCATTATTTTGTAGGTGCTTCTCTGTAGATGTATTCATTAATCATTTCCACTCTGGTAACACATTTTAAATTTACACCGAGCAGTCTTTATTTTTTGTGTTTGCTTTATATTTTTAAGGAGCTCCTGATTTCATGTTCCTCAGGACTGTAAAGACCACTCTATAATCATCTCTTCAAGAGAACATTTCAGAGGTTGCTTTAACTTTATTTTTGAGAATTCCGTGAAAAGTTTCACTAGGTTCTGCCTTATTTAAATGTTCATAGTTCATGTTTTGACTGATGTATTGGTCCTAATCAATTATTACACAACATGCATCCCCATTCAACAAATCTATCAGTGAACTGTATTCACTCACTGAAAGGTATTTTATTTATCTTTCTAAATCTAAAGCGTTTGCAAGTCTTGAATTCTTTGTCCTTGTCATCCCAAGTTGAAGGACTATGGTCTTCAGAAGAACTGCAATGAATAGAGACTGAATATGGCTTTGAAATAAACTTTGGACTCTGGCCTCGGATTCAGATTTGGCACAGCGCACATGGATTGACACGCTGGCCTTACTCCTACATTGTGGTGCAATGACAAAGAAAAAACACTTTTAAAAGACTATTACAAAGCCATTCACCAAAATATCTTTGTGGTGGTACCTTTCTTGCATTATTTATAGAAACAACAGAATTGCCTACCTGGTCTTACTTATTCAAGCATTTACCCTTCTCTATCTTTCCAAGATCTCCTATTCAGTAAAGGTGTTATGATAATAAAGGCATAAATAGTATTGGCCAGTGTTGATATCTAGGGCACATTTATTTTTTTATACTCATGAAAAAGGATTATGAGTATTTTCCCCTGCTCATAAGTGTTTCCCATTTAAATAGTCAAAATACATAGATAACACTGAGTTACTTTGTAAATTGCACAAAGTTTTACAGAAATCTAAACCACCAGTAAATGGCATGATTCATAAATCACTTTTTCTCTGCAAATTCCAGTATTCTATTTTCATCTGATATCCTCTTGAAAGCAGTAACAAGTCATAAAGCATGAAGCAGAGCAACTCAGTACCAATAAGTATTGCAAGTGGAGTGTCAACAACCTGCTGAATTAAAGTGGAAAGAGTCCAAAGTAGAAAAACATTCTTTGTGCTTTCTGTAGACCAATCACTACCCAATAACATTAAGTCTAAAATCCTTCCTAACCCACTGAAGTTGCTTCTTTTTGTATTGCTCTTTCCTTTTGACACTCAGACCATTCCAGCAACTGCCCCTGAACTCTGTATTAGGAATTTAAAATAGGACTTGATAATAATCCTAGTATCAGAGCTCTCTCTAGTGGTGACTATGCTACCTCGTGGTCTTATTATTCATCCTAGCTAAATCAAGGAACGAGTACCTCTCGAAGGGACAACAATATATTTCTCTTTTTGTGACTCGCCTTAGAGATATTTTAGACTGAGGGAGAGTGTTAGGATGAGAACACACAAGTGCAAATAGAAGGGTGATGGATTCTTAGTTGAGCTGGGAACTTGGGTGGTGGGTAGGCATGTTACTATCCTGCCAGCAGGTACTTCAACAAAAAAGCAGGACAATCAAGGTCTAATGAAGGGTTCACAATCTCACCATTCTAGTCTGCTGAAGACTGCTATTTCCAAGAGTAGCATGGACAGAGGAGAAGTTGTGATGGAAACTTAAATGGCTTAGGACAAAGGCTGACCACTTTTTTTAAACAATTACATTGTTATGTTTTCTCTACAACATCCCATTTGGTATTGAAAGGGCTGAGAGGTCATCCAATAATTCTTATGCAGTTTGTCACAGGAGGGGAGAGAGGAGCAGGTAGAGAAGTTGTAACATGAACAAAAGTTTGGTCAAGGTTAGTTCATCTATCAGTACCTCAACACTTAGTAATGATGACTTTTCTTTCTCAGTCTGTTTCCAAGTAGTAAGAGGCTAGTTTGAAGAAAAAAGAGGCTTGGAAGTATGTCAGAGTGTGTAGAGTTGCACTGGAGTGTGTTCTGCCCATATAGAAGGCAGATAAAGGCAGTGCAATGATTCTTCATGAGAGGATGAACAACCCTCTGTCCCTTTATCTAGTGTCAGTCAACATAAATTAATACCTCACTGGGTCTTTAAAGAAATGTCCACTGAAGATGCAAAAATAACAGTTTTATGATTTACTTGGAGACTGGAGATTGAAAGATACAGTTGAGTATAGAGGAGGAATCTGTGACTCAGTTTAGCAACTCATTTATGTTTTTTTGTGTAGCCACAAAACCTAAGTCCTTGCCAAAATTACTGTAGATATAACCCATGCTCCATTAAGCTTGCAGCATAGGAACTTCCATGGGTAATGCCATTGGTTTATCTCAGTTGCTGCCTGCATCACCATTAATGTCACTGGCTGGTCCTGTTGATCAGGTCTGAGATGATGAGATGAGGGCACCAGGGACAGAGCCAGGAGCAATCTGAAGAGTCCTGATCAAAGGGAGTGGAGGGAGTGGGCTTCAAAGAGCAAATCCCACTGGGAAAAACAAATTATTACAAATTATTATGTGATTGGTGTCAAGCCAAGGCTGCAGGTACTAACTCACTTTGAGAAACATGGTCTACTGGGGCTGATGGAATCCATCTCTCAGATAAGGGGAGAATATCTTTGTCCCCAGGCTTGCTAAGTTAGTATAGAGGGCTTTAAACTGGGGGGGGGCGCGGGAAGAATCCTCAATCCATTCAACTTCAAGGGCAGTGCCAGTAATAGATAGAAAATATCACAGGTCAGAAAGTGAGCTCCTGAGCACAAGATAATTCTAGCCAGTAAGGTGATTATAAGATCCTATAGGAAAAGAGAGCTGGACAGCTCATTCTGGAGAACAAAAAGCTCAGGGGGGATCATAACAAAACACGTAAATACCCAAAAGGAGGATTCACATGTGACAGGGCAGGTTACTTTTCAGTGGTGCACAATGAAGTGACCAGAGGCAATGGCCACAAACTTAAAACACCTTCTAAGGTCAGAAAGTACTTTCTTACTGTGAGGGTGATCAAGCACTGACATGGGTTGCTCAAAGGTGTTGAGGATTCTCCCATTTTGTTGATAGTCAAAAGCCATCTGGATATGGCCTTAGGCAGTCTCATCTAGGTAATCTTGCTTGAGCAGAGTGGTTGAACCAGATGATATCCAGATGTCCCTCCCAACATTAACTATCTTGTGATTCTGCGATTCCATGTTAGTGAAAGACACAGCAGGTAATTTGGAAGCAGGGCTAACAGGCTTGCAGATATGTTACCTAAAATCAGTTGTTATGATCATTGTGAATACTCCCCTAAGGCAGGAGTATGATATATGAATTGAGAAAGCTTGTTCCCCATCTTTTCTGACTCAAAACCAAAAGACAGTCATACTAAATATAAATACAACCAAACATTGCAGTAAAACCAGAAATTAAGATTGCCAAATTAATATGATGTCAAGGAATCAGATGTCATTGTTATCTTTCATTGACCAGATGTTAGGAAGAATCAGTTGTATTTATGATTTTCTACCTGTTTCTGGTCAATCAAATGTTGATTTCCATATTTCTAAGCAATAGTCCGACTTAGTCAGAAAGGGTGCAAAAGATGAAGACAGATGTCCTTCATGTAAACACCATTTGGCAAATTCAATTCTTGTTTTTAAAGCCTTCACAAAACCATGATATAATGGAAATGTCTCACTCCCATAGTAGCTACTAATGAAGTACTAATGAAGCAGTGGCCGGGATTCATCCTTCAGCCCCACTGCTGCTGAGATCTATTTTTCCATAACAGATACATTACAATATAATAATCTGCCTGTGTAGTAAGCAGGGACATTTCGACCAGATCAGGTTGCCTAGAGTGATGTCCAGCCTGACTTTGAATATCTACAGGGCAGGGGCCTCATAGTCTGGTATGGTGTCACAGACTTTTTCCACAAATCTTACATCAACAGTATAATAAAATAAATATGTGCAAGACCTTGCCATTTTTCAGCTCAAAAGACCCTATTGCTCAATACTACGAAAGAGCTGATAAACCAACACTGATGTCTACATACTTATACTAAACTGGAACATGGCCTCCCAAAAATAGAAAGCAATTTCTTCTGCTTATTTAAAATTACTCTATGTTAAAAAACAGAGGATTAATTTCCCCTTTTTTCCTTCTTTTTTCCTTTTTTTTTCACTTGACGCAGTAATCTGACACAGCTTGGAAAATGCCCATTGTTTCTTGTTGCACTATTGAGTGCCCCACCTAGCAACTCCAGCCTTTTAGATCTTTCTCTGAAGTTTATCCAGCAGACACAGAGAGCAGAACATAGCATTTGTGGGAATGTCTTCTGTCAGTATTGCATGCAAAATTTTCTTGATCTCTGTGAGGAGTTTATACAGATGATGGTAGTAGATTATGGTGGTATGGCTGGTGAGGAAGGGAGTAAAGTTTTTCTTCATGTCACTGCTATGAATGCTCTTTTGGCCGAGTCCTTGGTTTTAGAAAGATTTGTGAATATTCTTGAGTACAAAATATGCAATAAAGAACAAACAGTTTCCCTGCAGAAAACTGAAGTGTAACAAAAACTATTGCCATTGCCAACTTCCAGGCCTTGTCAACAACACTAAGTAATTTATTTTAAGCTGTGTTCACCTGGTTTATATTTATAGCCACTCAACAGGCTTTTAGTGCTGGCTGTAAAAGACATCTATTTTTCCATATAATCTTTTCTCATATATATTTGAGGTAGACACTCAAATATATAGGTATAATAGGTAGACTAAGTTTCTAAATCAGTGTCATTTCTTCCGTTCTAGACATCCATTTTCACTCCACATCTTAAGCAGTGACAGAAACTATTTTAATCTAGCTATTCTACATCGTTAGATTCATACTGAAAGTAGAAATTCCCTAGAAATTGTCTTAATTGCCAGAAAGGATATTGTGTGAATTAGATTGGAACATGGTAGAACTTCATGTAGCCACTTTCACATGTAAGGTGCAGGGGCAGTGAGATGTTTATTATGAACTGAACTATGTCTATTAAAGCTTCATCACTCCACTAATTTGAAGGGTTCTATATGCAATCCAGCTTTTGTCAAGGTGGATTTATACCAGGAGTCTGCAGTCTAAAGGGTAAGTTTCTGTCAGGCAAAATTTCATTTTGCAAGTATTGTTACCAACACTTTTTGTGAACAGCAAAGTTAGAAATTATATGCTCAGTCAAAGCTGTGCTAGCTATGAACAACTGTACGTCCAGGCTGACATGACAGCATCAAACACAGATTATTATAGTTGATAATCATGTCTGCTGCCCTCTGCCAGCAAAAGCAAAGACATGCTTTGGAAGATTTTACTGGGCACTGGCCAAAGTTTATGTAAAGAACATGCTGTTTGGCCAAATGTGCACTCAGTGCAATGGTAATGAACAAATTCTAAGTAGACTCTCTAATTTTATTTCATAAAATAGAAATATACTGCTAATTTTTATGTGTCCATAACTGCTAGGAAAAAAACATCAGAATTGTCAAAGTCTTTGTGTCAAAGACTTTGTGTCAAAGTCTACACAAGATTCAGTGAAATTTTGGTTGTGATAGAACAGGCAGTTATCTACACAATATATTCATTACATTTTTTGTTTAAACTTTGCTTGAATTCTAGAAATAAAGCCAAACTTCTTGACAGGAGATGGGTGGTGACCTCATTAATGTCTACAAATATGTGGGGTGTGGGTGTCAGGAGGATGGAGCCAGGCTCTTCTCAAGGTCATCTAGTGATAGGACAAGGATCAGTGGGTGCAAGCTGGAACATAGGAGGTTCCATATAAATATCAGAAGGAACTTCTTCCCAGTGAGGGTAACAGAGCACTGGAACAGACTGCTCAGGGGGGTTTTGGAGTCTCCTTCTCTGTAGATGTTAAAGACCTGCCTGGGTTTGTTCTTGTGCAAGTTGGTCTAGGTGATCCTGCTGTCTTAGAGGGATTGGACTGGATGATCTTTTGAGGTCCGTTCCGATCCCTGATATTTATTCCATTCCCCATGATCCCTTAATTATTCCATTCTCAAACAATTTATTCACATGTTAAAAAAAATATCTCCTTCCTCCAGGCCCCAAATCTTATTTTCATTAGTTATTTTTATTAATTGATTCTGCACTGTCATTTTTTCTTTTCATCCTTTCCATGCAAACAGTGTTTTACTCAATGCAAGCAAGTTATACGTCATATATGATGTATCTCGTGACTCTACCATCCACTGTGTTTAAACATGGTGGGTAACACTTAGAATGGCAAATCAGAAGATGAGTTACCTTTGTCATCCCTAAGACTCAAACAGCATAATGTGCAACTTACACAGATTCATACTACTTGTGCACAGATACCTATTTACTGTTATACATAAATATTAAGTAAGGACTCATTCCTGCCCTGTGTTGAGCCCAAGACTTGCAACACTGTTTGGTAATCCTCGTAGCTGCCAGAGGAGTAAATATAAGAATATCTTCTGCACAGATACAGCTAAAACTTTGCTATCGAAAGTGGTTTTCAGTTTTAATAGAAACATTTGTCCCTGTTTCCTTCAATGTCACTGTATGTATTTTAACAGGTCTTGAAGTTACAATAGATACAGGAACCCCATTTATTCAAGGTCCAGTGCAAAGCAACATGATACAACTCTTATGTTTCACAGAGTTAAGAAATTTGGCAAGAAGAACAGAAAGGAATGGTGTAGCTTAGATAGGTCATATGACATTCAAAATCATAGGCTTGAGCAGGAGGGGGAGGTCTTTCACTATTTAATTGTAAGCTTTAACAACACATCTTTCCTACCTACCCCCCANAGAACTTCCAGTTTAAACCTCCCCTCTTCCAGCTTTAAACCATTATCTCTGGTCCTACCACTACAAGTCCTTGTAAACAGCCCTCCCCAGCTTTTCTGTACCCAGCTTCTAGTATCCTTCAGGTACTGGAAGATCACCCTAAGATCTTCCCTGTGTCACCTCTTTTCCAGGCTCAACAGCCCCAACTCTCTCAGCCTGTCCCCATAGGAGAGGTGCTCCAGCCCTCCCCTGGACATGTTCCAACAGTTCAATATCCTTCCTGTGTTGGGAGCTCCAGAACTGTATGCAGTACTCCAGCTGGGGTGTCCAACATTTTGGCATGCTGGTACACAATGGAGACAAATCTTCTCTGGTCTTACTGAGTTATTTATACTCTATAAGGAGGTCTAAATGAGGAACATCACTTAAGAGACATGATATGCATAGGTGGGAAAAAAAGATGGCATAGAAATAGATAAAGAGTGGCAACTTTCATAATACTTTTGGGACAATAGAATTTTCTTCCCAGGCATAGGAAAACACTCTAAAACTACAGCTTCAGAAAAGTAAACACATTTTGAGGTTTGACCTATGATGGGACAGCACTCCATACAACAGAATCCCTAAGAGTTTATCTAGGAAATAAAGTTGAAGCTAAAAGAAAGACACTACAAAAATGTAATTACTCATTTCCCACTATATTAATTAGATTTTTTATTTAGACTGACTTTTTATTTTGAAGCAACTCATCATGTAATAAGAAACCTCTACAAAGCACTGTAGTTAGCAACTACACTTTAACAGACTGGTCTTGCCTGAACCAAACACACTCCTCTCCCTGAACCCTTACCCAAGAAATTCAAAGACAGTCAATAATTAAGAGTATCCAGTTCTTTAAGCAGGACCATCTCATTTCTTATTGGATGTTTCCTCCATCCTTTACTTTGTATGGTATTGTTTGTATTCACACAATATCAAAGTATCACAGTAATG
>VZRI01003427.1:0-30380 GCA_013397515.1 Upupa epops
GGAACTTACCTAATCAATTCCTTGGATAAACCAAAATCTGCCCTAAGGAAATCCAGTTTAGATGGTTTTTTGACCCCTCTTTTTGAACCACTATTAATTGAAATCTTAATCATTTCATGATCACTGCCTCCCTGACAGCCTCTGACAACCACANTTAATTGAAATCTTAATCATTTCATGATCACTGCCTCCCTGACAGCCTCTGACAACCACATCACCCACCAGGTCCACCCTGTTTGCAAATAGTAAATCAAGAAAAGCTTCACCCCTTGTAGGCTCACCAACCAATTGTGACAAGAAACAGTCCTCAATATACTCTACGAACCTTCTAGACGGCCTCCTCACTGCTGTGTTAAGATCCCAGTGAACATCTGGAAGGTTGAAGTCACCCAAGAGAATTAGGGCAGGCGATCTTGAGATAGTAAAAGGCTTCTTCCTTATACCTAGTCTAAATCTACCCTTTTTTAGCTTCAAGAAGCTGAAAAAGCTTTCTCCACAATGATCACCACTTCTGATCCCTTTTTCCCCAAGCATCACAACAGGCCTTGCTAAAAAGTCCCTTCTCATCTTTCTGATAGATGCCCTTTAAGTATTGAAAGGCCGCAATAAGGTCACCTCAGAGTTAAGGTTTGCCTTTGCACTGCACCTATCAGAAAAGATTGACCTGAACCTACCAATCAGCAAAACCTAACAAAATTCTCTATTTAAAGAACCAATTACTCAAAGCAATTATTTCCTCACTAACTGAAGGATACCTGTTACTCCAGAGAGTAAATATAGATTTCTTCAAATCTCTGAGCAATTTTATCTGAGAAGAATTTTGCCTCTCCTCATCAGTAACTTCCAATGCTGTAATAAAAATTTGTAGGTAAAGAACAAACTCAGCTGGATGTTTTAATTTGTACTTCCAACTGCCACAGACCTCTGTTGTGCCACTCTATATACTCACATCTCTGTACTTCCCTGAGTGACAAACTGGAGTCACATTCATGTTCATATTAACATGTGCAGTTTGAAATAAGCACAGCTGCATTTATGGCAATGATTTTATATTCAAATATATCTGATTATGCTGCAATAAACACAGCTGCATTTATTTCAGTGATTGTACATTCAGATAAGGACATTTGTTCAGTGTAATGTAATGTTCTTCACACTGGCAGGGACATTGCTATTCTTTCTTGCATCTCCCTCTATCAATTTTCCAGATGGAAAATTTTGAACAGAGCCAAAAAAATGGAAACTGGAAAATGTGTCTCAGAACCTGGTCTCTACAAAATTCTTCTGCTTATTTGCTTCATCTCCAAATGTACTTAAACATCTTAAGTATCATTGTTGATTTTTTTTTAATTCCTTCTCCGTCAAAGACCAAGCTGACAAAAATCCCAGCAGAAACAGAAAGTCTGATGGAAATATTGAGTACTGGGAATATATGTCACAAAATCTTAAGGATGGATCTGCATCAGGCATGTTTCTGGACAACCATTAATGGTAGCTCACCATCTTCAACCACTATCTTCCTAAGAAAATTGATTTTAATGGAAATAATTCATAGATTCATAGAATGGTTCAGGTTGGAAGGGACCTTGAAGATCATCTAGTTCCAACCCCCTGCCGTGAGCAGGGACAACCCCCACTGGATCAGGTTGCTCAAGGCCCCATCCAATCTGGCCTTGAACACTTCCAGGGAGGAGGCAGCCATAACCTCCCTGGGCAACCTGTTCCAGTGTTTCACCACCCTCATCATGAACTACTTCTTTCTGATTTCCAGTCTAAACCTATCCTCTTCTAGCTTGAAATCATTACCCCTGGTCCTACCACTACAAGCCCTTGTAAACAGTACCTCCCCAGCTTTCCTGCAGCCCCATTCAGGTGTCAAAAGGCTGCTCTAAGACCTCCCTGGAGTTTCCTCTTCTTCAGGCTGAACAGTCCCAATTCTCTCAGCCTGTCCCCACAGAAGAGATGCTCCAGCCCCCCAATAATTATAAGATTTTCTTTCTGACCAAATTATAGTTTTGCATGATATGAAGTTTAGCTTGTACCTAAAACCTGCAATATGTTTTTAGAAAAGAATAAAATATTATCACATGTGCTAAAAGTGATTAACCATTTAAGCAGATGTATCTGTCGGGTGAGATCAAACTCCAGCGCAGGAGCTACCAGAAATGGATCCTTGCAGAAAAGCATGGGAACTAAATAATCATTGAAGATATCTTCCCAGAATAATTCCCCAGTTCACAATGTATAGTCATGAACCTTCTGAGCCAAAGATGGTATCATTGTTTTGTAACTCTCAGCTAATTTTCCCTGGTTTTATCAGATTGTTTTTTTCTCAGAATCTACTCTTAGCACCCACAACATTCTGCAGGAAGAAGCTCTGCACTTTAATTAAATATGTGAGGAAACATTGTCATTTTTTTGCTTTCAACATACAAAGTACTGAGAACTGAAGCTGAAACACAGATGATTCCTTTTTCCTGTGAAAGACCACCAATGTCCAGGTTCTTGTGGGGGAGTCTGGAGAAAAATACTCCCCTGGCTTACTTTCCCAGAAGCAAGCAACTTTGAGAGACAGTCTGGACAGAATAACAACAGGTGCTTGCTTCAGGAGGGAAGTTGTTGCAGCACCACAGCATAAAAGGAAGGCACTTGCAGAGACACCCCCCCCAGGGAAATAAGAGTTGTGTTGTCTCTCTCTATGGGGCTCTCCTCTCTCTCTGGAGACAGGCTGCTGAATACTATGGATCTGGCCTGTATAATGATGGTGACTAAGTTTAAGTGATATTTTCTATAGATAGATTCGGATGAGTCTTCCTTTTGTTATGGTCTCTCTCATTGCCTTTGGATTTTCTGTAAGGATATTTTTGGTCAGAGGTTTTCTCTTTTGTTTCAATGGTGATGAGTTATGGAAACTTTGCCTTATCCTGTGTAGGAACTGACAGTAAACTGTGCTTTCTGCTGACGGCTGTGCTCCTTGGCCTGGGTTACAGGTTTGTCAAAGCAACACATTAACTGCTAGTTTCACTTCATGACACTTAGCTGCTGTGCAACAGGAACAGAGGACCACTGTTTCATATTCATTGACAATTTCCAGTTGTTCATTGCAGTCCATCTCAGGTCAATCAAATAGCAAATCAACATGTGTGCTTGTAGACTAGCTGAGGAGATGCAATCGTGGAATGAGAGGCAGGAGAAAAAGACTTGGTCTTGAAGAAGGCAGCATGATAATCAGAAGATAAACTGACTGAAAATTACAATCAGCACACCAACTACAATTAGCATTCTAATTCTTTACTGATGATATTATACTAATTATTCTTGTATTGTCATTAGTTCTGTAAGTCATGAATACATATTTCCCAAAAGTTAAGATATGTTTTAATTTGTTAACTGGTAGCACATTCACATTAAACATTCCCTGTACTGGTAAAAATGTCTTCACACTATATTCTGTTTAGATATTTGAAAGGTTAATATTTAGTTCCTTTTGCAATGCTGACCTAGCAAGAAAAAAATTAATTTGGCATTGCAGCAGTAACATCAATTTCCCATGTAACTTTAGTAATGCATTTACTGGAAAGAGATTAATATCAATTCCATAAATCATTCACATGCTTCTTCCGGGGTTTGAGGCATCTGAGTAATGTCATATATGTTAGCTGATATCACTCTGTGCATGCTACATCCATTAATCTGTGCCCAGGGTCATCATTAAAAAACAAAATAAAAATTAAAATAAATCTTTAGCTCTTAATAGCTTTGTGACTCGTAACATGCAGCAGTCCAAAGGTATTGATATGCTGACAGAATAACACTGCTCTGGACTGCAAACAGACATTTTCAGAACAGGGAAGCATTCGTTAAATTATCCTTACTGGTAGCAATAACCACATAATAGCTTGCTGTGAAATACAGCAGATATTCCTGTCAACAAATAAGGAAATAACTGAAATAAAGTGTTAATCAGACCTACCTCAATGCCACAAAAGTAGACTGAAAACAGACATCATTACTGAATTAACGCATCAACTTTCATTTCTTTTGTTTCTACATTGCAGATGAACATCCTCATGGAAGAGAAATCTAAAACAGACTATCTGAAGTAGTGATTCTAGCAATACATGGCATAATGCAATATAGAAAATTTGCAATAACAAGATTTGCTCAAAAACACAGTTTAGACTACTATTACAAGTGTTTGCATTGGAAGAAAGTAGCTTAACAGTTTTTGCACATTGTATTTCTATTAATGCACTGTTATATACATTTGCCTGTGTTGAGTTATTCCTGTTCAAACACATCAGTAATGCCAGTGAAATCAAAGTGAAGAATCACAGAATTATGGAGGCTGGAAAAGACCTCTATGATCATGAAGTCCACCTCATGACCCGACATCACCACATCAGCTAGACCATTGCACTAAGTGTCACATTGAATCTTTTCTGAATCTTCACCATCTCCCTCAGCAGTCCATTCCACTTTCTCACTACCCTTTCCATGAGGAAGGGCTTCCTAACATCCAACCTAACCCTCTCCTGGCTCAGCTTCAGGCCCTGCCATCTTGTCCTATCACTAGTTGCCTGGGAAAAGAGCCCTACCCACACCTGTCTAAAACTTCCCTTCAGGTAGTTACAGAGAGTGATAAGGTCCCACCTAAGTCTCCTCTTCTTCAGGCTAAACAACCCCAGCACTCTCAGCCTCTCCTCATCAGACTTTCTGTTCAGTCATTTCCCCAGCCTCATTGCTCTCCTCTAGACCCACTCCACTGTTTCACTATCTTTCTTTAAGCAAAGGGCCCAGAACCACCCCCAGTACTCAAGGTGAGGTCTCACAAGAGCCCAATGCAGGAGGAGAATTATATCCCTTGTCCTTCTGGTCACACATACAAGCCAAGATGCCATTGGCCTTTCAGGCCACTTTGGCACACTGCTGGCTTATGAAGGGTATTCCTGTTCATGCAAATGTAAACACGTCTAGGATCAGCTTCTTTAACAGTTTGGAAATGTATCACAACTGAATATTAGACAGACAATATGGAACTCTATCCTAGGGTGAATTTCAGTTTTCCTTTGACCATAATGCTACTGTCTTCCACAGCATCTTAGTTTCCATTCTTAAACTTTTTACAAACAAAAATGACAACGTTCCACAATTCAACTTTTACAGCATTTTATTAATCACAAGTGAGATTAAGCTCACCTAAATTTATCTGTCTAAAGTTACCTGTGAAGTCTTAGCAACTGGGGCAGAGGCACCCCCCAAAGGGCAATTCGCCCTGTATTATCTTTGCTTTGGTACAAAATATATCTTTCATGGTAAAGCTCAATGGTCTATTTCACACCTATAAGTGGTTACAATGAGATCAGTGGAATTATAATCACTTACTGCAATTTTTGAGTGTTGTGCAAAGTGTTTTAGAAGTACATTATCCTATTTTTGAAATAGAGAAAGACATTTAAAATCTTAACAAAAATGTTATGAGAGTACTTCTCAGTCACATGAGAGACCTCTTAATACATTGTACATCTTACCTTTTTCCAACTGATTAATAGAATTTGAAATGCAGCAGATTTTTTTTACCAGATAAAGAAAGAAGTCAGAAGGAAGTTCTTCACAATGACAAACTAATGTTCATCAGTCATTTTCTCTGTAACATGGTGGTACATGAGTCAATGTAACATATGAGCTTTATAGCAATTGGGATTGAATATAAGATTTTACAAAACTTGAATTACAATGTTTTGAACATAAACAATACACAAATTACCCAATCATAACATTTTTTCATTAAAAAAAATAAGAATTCATCCATAGGATAGAAGATTTAATGGCTCTTGGCTGAGTTCCACTTTTTGGTTGAAATGTGAATAAAAGCAGACAGCAGCTTCATTTCTAATTTCAAGAAACACAGTATTCGTTAACATTTAAACAGCATTATAGTTAACTAACAAGCTCAAATATGTATTCTCAAACCCTTATAAAAAAACCCCTGTATTTAACAGTGTGAATGCTGAGACTTACAAATGTCTGTGAAGCAACACTGTTCCTTCAATTCTCAAAAGTAATTATAAACCAAGTAATTTGAGCCACAAGCAGCAGAAACTGTCAAGCTTGAGATTTTTAACCGTTTTGACAATACATCAGACTCTACCACCTAACTCAGTCTTCTGTGTTCCTTGCAACATCCTACCTGGCAAGACAGAATGCACTGTGGCTAATCCATAAGTACGTACAGGCCAGAGTGACCAACCAATATCTCAGTGGTGACTGGCAAGCCAGATCACACCGAAGAGAAGGAAAATTACTTGGATTTGCCTTGCTTTCTACTTCAGTGAAGCACAGCTGGCACGGTCAACAGATGTTTTTATATGCCACTACTCTGTCAGGCAAAGGCTACAGGTATTTTAAGCCTTGAAAGCTCTGAAGGGAACTTGTGGCTACACAAGTTGGAAGAGGTTAGGTTTAGATTGGAAGTCAGAAGGAAGTTCTTCACAATTAGGATGGTGATACACTGGAACAAGTTGTCCAGGGAAGTTGTGACTGCCTCCTCCCTGGAAGTGTTCAAGCCCAGACTAGATGGGGCCTTGAGCAGCCTGGTCTAGTGGGAGGTGTCCCTGCTCATGGCAGAGGGGTTGGAACTAGATAATCTTTAAGGTTGCTTCCAAGCTGAACCATTCTATGAATCTATGAATCTACACCCAGCAAGCAGTCTGTGTAATGAGAAAAAGTTTTGGTTGCCTCCATGGGTGCAGGTGTATTCTGAGCTCAGAGGAACTTTTGTTCTCTCAAAGCACTAAGAGCACTTCTGTGAGGATTGTTGCTGAGTGGAAAGCATTGCTTACAGACTTTTAGAAGGTATACTGCTGTAGCTGTTTTAAGAATGCAGATTGAATCTATGACATTGCGACCTTGCTAAAATAGTTGTTGACCTTCTTTCGACCTTCCAGTACTTCAGTGGGACCTACATGAAGGCAGGGGAAGGTTATTCCAAAGGGTTTGTATGGATAGAACAAGGAGCAATGGGTTCAGGCTGGGAAAGGAGAGAGTTAGGCTGGAGATTAGAAAAAAGTTCTTCAGTGTGAGGGTGGTTGATGGCTGGGATGGGCTGCCTGGGGAAGTGGTGGGGACCCCATCCCTGGAGTCATTTAAGGTCCAGCTTGATGAGGCCCTGAGCAACCTGACCTAGGTAGAGATGACCCTGCTTCTGTAGGGGGATTGGACTACCTGACCCCTGGAGGTCCTTTCCAGCCTGGAACATTCTATGATTCTATGATTCTATAATTCTATGACATCATCTAAACAATCCAAGATGTATTTTAGAAAGCAAGTCATCCATATTGCAGAATAGTATCCTCTAGATAAGAATCCAGTATGTTTGTGGCTCCTTGAGATTTGAATGAGTGTGCAGGGAACTTGAGCTTGAACTGCTTCAACAGCCAGAGAATCTAGTCAATCACAGGACAGCATCATCTCCAATCTATAGATTTCAATCTTAACACAAAATCAAGGAAAAATATCCAGTACCAAAAGCTTCTGAGATTTCATGGTCCACTTCAGAGCTGCAGGATAGCTGCAGTTGTGTTTCTAATGCAACTCAGCATTCTGGACCATTCGGCCACACTATGGGGCTTGTAAGAAAAGTGATATCAGCTATATTTCCTTGTTATGAATCCTGGCATAAATGGCATTTTTGCAACCTGCATAAGCAGTCATCAAGTCTTTAAAGTTCCCATGCCTTGGGATCATCACCAGAATTCATTCTTCCTTCTTTTTGCAGAGCCACTAATTACAACTGAACTGGCATCAGCAGCATAAATAAAAACTCAGATCTCTTTGTAAGGATTAAAACATTTTTTTATGTTTTCTTTTGTCCACTTGGCAAAATACATGTGGCAGGCATCTCATGTATCGTGTAACATTAATAAATAATTGCTACCTCATGTAGAAGCAGAATTACAGCAATTATGTAAGTTCCCAGAAAAATCCTGTTCTCCAGGACTGATGGTATCATCCCCAAAAACATCTGGTACAGGAAAAAATAAGTAAGCAAATCAAAACAAATCTTAGCCATAACAGAGAAAAGGCCGATGACTAAATTGATGTCATCAGAAATAACTTGCACTAAGCCAAAACAAGACAGTAGTGGCTAAATTAAACTTTAAAGTCATTTAGACACACAGAGAATAATCTGTCTGAAATATCAATTTGCCTCAAGTATAAGATGCCAGATTCCCTGAAGACATTTTTACATCAAACTCTGGGCCTGACTCAATCAGGAAGGACACCATTGTACAGCAAGAGTCAATACATGCTTTGCCCTGAAGCGCTATATTCTGCAAAATTCCCAGTTTTGCCAGAAGAGATAGGATGAAAGTGGAACATTTGGTACCTCACTGCATTGCTGCTAACTGAAACAGTGTTAACAATTTTATGCTTTAATGAATAATAGGAAAAGGAATTTCAGCTGACCAAAGGTAGACATTTCAAATGTGACATTTATTTTCTTCAAATTCTGTCGGTGCAAAGGTAACGGGGCTTCATGTTTCTGGTGAAAAATTGACATTATGCAAAAATTACGTTGTGATATGCAAAAAAATGGCATTACTTTCTTTTACATTAATGATAAATTAATGTGAAAAGTATCTCCTGGCCATATATGTTCTGAAATATTAATAAAGATAACAAAAAATACTCCCATTAGAATACAAGTTTGAACTACGTGAGACACAAATTCAAACTCCTGGCACAGCTGCAAGTTGATAACTCTCTCTTTCCTTAGCTCCTGTCTCTGTAATTTATAAGATAAACAGTTCAACCACCATTCTTCATTTTCAATAACTGTGTTTATTGTAGAGCAATAATCCTTTCATAGTATTAGATTCATTAAGGCTAAGTTAAGTGCAAGCCACAAACTGGCTAGGAAGCTTTTCTTCTGAAAATGACCTGGACAGTAAAAGGGATCATAAATTTTATGTCAACATTGCTATGCTACTGTGAGACAACTGGACTGTCACATAGGAGAAGTAAACAGATTGCAAGGCATGTCATGTAAAAAATTACATGCAGAATTGGCACCAGCTTATCTGAGTAACATGTTCATCTTACACCACTGCCTGCCAAGAAAGGCATGGATCCAATGAAAGGACAAGGGGCAATGGGTGTCAGCTGGAACATAGGAGGTTCCACAAAAATCTGAGAAGAAACTTCTTCACGATGAGGTTGACAAAGCACTGGAATGGGCTGCCCAGGGAGGTTGTGGAGTCTCCTCCTCTGGAGACATTTAAAACCTGACTGGACATGTTCCTATGTGACTGGATCTAGGGGATCCTGCTCTGGCAGGGGGATTGGACTAGATGATTTTCTGAGGTCCCTTCCAATCCCTAACAGTCTGTGATTCTGTGAAAGACCAAAGGAAATAAAGAATGACAGAAAGTGTGGAAAACTTGACTATTAAGGAACTATTGAAAAAAAAATAGCTGTTATCCTGAGGAGGCAAAGGCCAAGGAAAGATAAGACAGCAGCTTTGCATTAAGTCATAGAAGAAAGGAACAATTCACTTTCTGTACCTATAGGACTGGACAACAATGACTACATTTTACGTAAGAACAAGAAAATATTTCTGAGCATATTGCAGCGTTAGAACAGACTTCTGCTTTCTCATCAAAACTTTCCTCACAGAAAATCTCTGCAAAGGATAAATAAATATCTGTCATAAGTGGCAAAAGTAGTTTATTTTGCCTCTCAACAACAGAGAGGGCTAAAACAAAACCCCAGTGCCCATTTCTATTCTATTTTTTAGGATTTTTTGAAAGCAAAGCACTTCAAAACAGCAAACTGGACATTTGTTTCCAGATCACATAGAACACCACTTTGTCTTGAACAAATTCATACTTTTCAACAATAAAAAATGCATTAATGGTAACCATTACAAAAATGAAAACATATTAAATAGCTTTTTTACTGTATATCTTACTGTTCTTCTGGCTCTCAGTTCCTTCCATTTCTGCAATATAAAATCACAGTCATTGAAAAATAGGTCTAGAAGGGGACCTTCAGTTCTTTCAACCAGATCTTTCAAGAAAACACAGAATGTATAAGAGAGGAAAGCCATTTATGGAATCACATTTGACACCACTTCTCTTCTGAAAGCAGAAATGGTCCGTGAGTACCCCTGTCCAGCCAGTTTCATTCCATGCTAATAGAGCTTCATTAAGTCCCAGATCACTTGCAATGAAAATGTTATATAAACTAATGTCAAACATTCTACTGAATTTACATCAGCTGTGTTTGTTTTAAAAGATTTAATAAATCTCCGCAAAACTGTAAAGAACCTTTAATACCTCTTAACTTCTTAGATTTTAATGACAGGTGTTTAGTAACAACATCCATCATAACAGACACACTATGCATTGTATCTCAGTAGCCTATCTCCTTCAGGAGTACTTAGGTTTTTAAAATAACACTAACTTGTTATTACTGTAAAATGAATGTGACCTATTTTCATAGAATCACAGCATTATAGAAGTCTACATTAGGAGGGACCTTTAAAGATTATTTAGTCTATCCCCCCTGACATGGGCCAAGACACCTTCCACTAGACCAGGTTTCTCAAAGTCCCATCCAACCTGGCCTCAAACATTTGATGAAGCAGCCACAGCTTCCCTGGGTAACCTGTGTCAATGTCACACTACTCACATTATAAAAAATGTCTTACATCCAACCTACGTCTATCCTCTTTCATTTACAATAACTGTGCCTCATCCCGTTCCTGTAATCTTTGGTGAAAATCTCTATACTGAAAAGCTGCGATATGGTCCCCAAAAAGCCTTCTCATTTTCTTCATTTACTTTCTCATAATGATGATGTATTAGCAAGAACAATAATAATACTATGTACACTTCATACGTAAATTCAATTAATCTTTTGTTAAGTCTTAGACAAGCGATTGTGTAGAGTATCTTAACTGTTCAAAGCAAATTAACTGAGTTGGAGTAAACTCCATCTCTCTCAGGCTTTCTTCAGAGGAGTGGTGTTCCAGCTCTCTGATCATTTTTGTGGACTCTTCTGGACGACTCTAGGCTGTCAGTGTATTCTGGCAGTGGAAACCCCAGAGCCACATGCAGCACTCCCAGTGGGATTGGTTTTATAATCTGTCCACTGAAAAAGGAAATTCCTATAGGATATTACCCCTTTAAGGTCCTGCTCAATTTGCTACTGTATCAGTGTTGTATCAGTGTATAATTGAAAATTAATAACAGTTTCATGAAATATTCAATAATCAGTAATTTGCTTTGACCAGTTAAGGTACTTTACACAATTGCTTGTCTAAGATATAACAAAAGATAAAGTGAATTTACATATGTAGTGTACATAATATTATTATTGCTCTTGCTAATACATCATCATCACGAGAAAGTAAATGAAGGTATTAATTTTATTCATATTGCATTTTGAACGTGTCTGAATATGCAAAGCAACAGCACAGCCTCATCATGCTTCCATGTAAATAAACACAGTATTTCAAACAGCATCTGCCTCTATCACACACTATTATTGTCAAAGTATATAAAGTATGAATTTTACCTTTGAACCAAATAAATGTTTTCATTCAAACATAATTAATTCTTTTGTTAAAAAACTGGAATTAAACCATCATGGAACGATTCACAGTACTTCATAAATAGTTTGATGGCTGTTATTGATCCTTTTCATTGCAGAGCAGCTTTACACAATAAATTTCTCATCTTGGCCCACTGATTAATTTCATAAGCCATTTTCTGTGCAAACATTCGTAAAACCACAACCACTATGAAATAGCATCCAAAGCATTTTTTAAAAACACATAGCTATTGTCTGAATCTTCAGAGACATAACTTAAAAAGAAAGCACTCTTTATTGTTCACTGCATCATTTACACTTTTTTCGTAATGCAATCAAAGGATTCAAATAACTCAATGTATGATTTATCCAGAAACTGGCAGCTAGTGTTCTATCCTGAGAGATGTAACTCTTCATAAAAGGCTCACTTTACAATACGTGGTAGCAGTTTTGGCATTACCAGCACCTCTCACATAAACTATACTGAAAACCAGAGCTTATCCTGCCAAATGCCTATTGTGCATGTGGTGATTAACAGTGCTCTGTAGGTCTGGAAACCAATAATTTAAACTAAAAGTATGGAGACACACATGTATGTAAGACCAAATTGTAAACAATGCTACATATACAAGTAGACACCACATATAAGCACACATGACTAAAACTCTAAGTTAAAAACTACAACTCTAATTTCATCTTGCAGTACCTTCCTAAAGTCTAACTCTCCTGTTGATATCAGAAGCAGAAATTCCAATAACTGGCAGAGCCAAAATTAGATGACAAAAACCAGAAAGAACTATACTTAAAGACAGACAGCACGACCGTGTTTGTAAAATCTGCTAACCACACATGCATTTGTGCTCTACGAGGCTAACTGCCTCAGACAACTTCCAAATTAGATTGTAATATAATGTATTTTACCATTGATTTGTGGTCAACAAATGCTATATATACCACAGAATCAAATCCCATCAAGTGTCTGTATGTGGTAAGAAAAGCACCTGATGACATGCATTTTAGGTAATAACAGACTTCACAACCCTTTTTACGTTTGAATGGTCTGCTTCTGTATTATACTCTCACTGGAGCAGTGAGTGAAGTAGTATTTTATGTGAGTCTTCTTTTGATTTAAGACACTATTTGTAAAGACAAATCATATAGTTAGAAATGTTAATATACTAACAACTCTGTAACAAAAAATAATGCTTACCACTTTCAAAGCACGCATCAAATATCAGATGTCCTTTTTTAGGCTGCCCAGAATACCCACCAGGGAGAACAGTGTACTTGCTCACATTCCCTGCTATGATATCATCACTTCCTGTGGCACTACCTGTTGCAGGAAAAGAAGCAAAAACCATGAGCATAAACCAATAACCCAAGCAATAGAACTGTCCTATGCTTTGCTACATAACATGACATTTGAAACACCTGCTATATGCACAAGTGAACTCTTTCTTTTCAAAGTTTATTTAAGAATTTGGAAAGAATGATGGCATCATAGAATTATAGAATCCTAGACTGTTCCAGGCTGGAAAGGACCTCCAGAGGTCATCTAGTCCAACTTTCCTACGTAAGCAGGAACATCTCTACCTAGGTCAGGTTGCTCAGAGCCTCATCAAGTCTGACCTTAAATGACTCCAGGGATAGGAGCCCCACCACCTCCCTGGGCAGCCCATTCCAGCTATCAACCACTCTCACATGGAAGAACATTTTTCTAATCTCCAGCCTAAACCTCTCCTTTCCTAGCCTGAACCCACTGCTCCTTGTCCTATCCATACAAACCCTTTAGAATGGACCTTCCCCTGCCTTCATATAGGCCCCCTTTAGGTACTGGAAGGTCAAAAGAAAGCTGTTAGCTTCTCTAAGTAACAACCCACACCGCCTTGTTTCTTATAAATGCCTGTGCTGTGGCTGTACACTCTCAAATGCAGTATTGTGACACTCAGTTGGACCCACTTTTTTTTCACTGGAGCTCTCTAATAGATGTATTCTGCATGGATTCCCTAGAATTGCACTCCTCAGCTGCATCTTCATTTATCATAATCCTCAGCAGCGTCTTCCTCTCTTTAGGTATTAATAGGATCTTTTTTCTCTCTCCTGCTGCCTGTTTTCATACACCTTAAATGAACTTAGAACCTTTCAGATTGTTAAGGCCCACTCAAATTTGAAATGTGGAAATTATTAGAAAGTATAGACATACGCTGATGGAGGCATGTGACAAAACCCAGAAAAAGAATTGAAATAGAGTACATAAATATAAAATGTGGGGTTTATTGCATAATAAAATATACAAGGATATACATTTTCTAAACAATGGCATGATTTTTGTCAAAATAAATGAGTAGTGTATACATGAAAAGCTTTTACTTCCAGTAAAATTACATGGTCTATGCAAAACAATTTGTTTCCAAATAGGAATGAAAGAACATTTATTTTTTTTCATTTGAGAGAAGTACAAGAAAGGAAGTTAATATTTGTGTATGATATTATACATTATGATTGCAAAATAGTGAAAGAAACATTCCATAATGTAATTAGTTTTTCGTTCTTCTGACATTTGCTCACTGTTTACTGTTTGGACAACAAATATCTAACAAACAAAAAATTCTTCTGTACTATAGAAAACTAGAATAAATGTCTATGTCTTCAAGTGCAGAAAGCATGTGATGGAATAATGGGATGATAATATCTTATTTCACTCTGATAAATAGGTCTGGTAAAGCTTCTAGAAATAGTATTTTGGTTTGCACTGATTTTTTGACATTTAAATGGGTTGCAGGGGGTGATAAATGTGACATAAAGCTCAATTTGTTTTATTTTTATATTGAAAACTATTTCACACAAATGTTACAAACAATTCATACCAGCCCTGAATGATGAAAACAGCTTACTAATTAAAATTGACCTTTCCATACATAAATGTATTCCACCTCTCAAGGCAAAACACCTTAGCTAAGGTAACAGATTATATCAATGTATTAGTGACACCACTGTTAAAGAGTCCACCAGCCTTTCTATTATATACCCAAATTTTCAGAGATGTATAAATCCCAGATTAAAAAATACCTATATCCCGGTTAACACTCAGCCTTTAAACCTCCAGTGTTCCCAGGGAAGAAACAGAAAACTTATTCTCTTTGAGAAGAATTGCAACAGAATAAAGAGAACTTAGACCTTTTATTACTTTATCTAAAAAGTTAGAGAGTAAATAATGCATGCTATTATTCTTAGCAAAATTATCATTTGCAACCTCAAGGTTATTCATTTTAGACAGAATAATTACCCACAGATAGCAATCTGTGGCATGTAAACTGTTCTCTTTAAATATACAATTGCTACTTATGGTATTTTTAGCGAGGTGTTTTCTACCATCCTGCTGATACAATTTGCTTAAAGACTGGCAATGCCAGAGACAAACTTTGACTTGGATGAGGCATCTGTGTATTTTTACGGCCATGATCATGTCACTTCATATAATTCATCCCTCTGAATCATACAACCTGTGACTCAGAACAGCAGCCACGGAAAAAACACTTCCTCAGTTTCAGCTCAGTGCCACTTTGATTAAGAGCCCCCCATATACTTGTCGCACTTACTCAAGTTAATCGTTTGTAATCCAACACATGGAACTAAGGATGCAAAATAAAACTCATGGAAAACCTGCAGACTTCCACCAAGAATGTGTGAGCTGCCAGTGAAACAATGGGAGGCAGGGAATCAACTGAGTAGTAGTTAAGTAGGAAAACTAAACTCCTCCTGGTAAATGCTTGCCTGTAATGTTCAGCTAAAAGTAACAGACTTCTTGTAATTCTAAAAAGATCGCTGGGAAACTCTGCTTAGATAAAGATGAAAAAAGTGTAATAGATTACATTCATAACACTGCTACCAGACAACAGTGCAGGAAAGCAGGCAAAAGATAGAGGTCCCATTCCACCTAGCAGAAAAATTAGAACATCTGCCAATGAAGGTTCCACCTGATGCAGAAGGAAGCTACCAAGTAACTCTGTCCTAGCAGTAAGTTTCCCTCTGCTCGTCCTTGATTAACATAGACATTCAAAAATGAGAATAAAATCATCAAAGAGCCTGTAGTTCATAGTCATTCAATAATATCAATCTCTCCTTGTGTGCTGTTTATTACACAGTATTTTGGATATTCAGAATGCACTGCTGCTACATGTTTAGTTACATTATCTTTAGCTAATCCCTAAACCAGCAAAACTGGAGTCTTTGAACTTCCCATTAATAGAGAGCATGACAGCATTATGTCCCTTCTGGCATTTTCTCCTTGAGTGACAAAGAAAAGGCCAGACTACTGGCTGAAAAAGAGCCTGCTTTGCTGCATTAGTAGATTATAAGACATGGCTTCACACTTGTCTGCTCAACAGATGCAGTGAACGTTGCTGAGACTACATTACCATCTTCAGATGGAGAGAACTGTTATACAGTGCCATAAGTCCTCTGGCCAATAAGCAGACACTGTCCTCACAACTAGGTAGCCCTAAGTAGATTTTACTGACCAAAAGCAAAGATGCATGACAGAATCTTGCAGAGAAAGAAAATAGCACTTCAACACGAAACAAACTGAAAGGCAAAGAAGAGAATTAACTGAAGTACATCCTGCACATAACACTTAAGGAGGTCAGATTCTCCTTTAAAAAACATTAGATAAGATGAGCAAAGGCAAAAGTAACTTAACAAAGATTTTTTTTCAGAATGTACGTCTTATTTTGTCAATTGTTTTTCTTATAGGAAGACACATCCCTATTTTACCCTAATTCTTCATAGCTTAAACTCCTGGAGTCTCCAGCAAGTTCCTGGGATTTCACTTCATTACAGTAAACTTCAATGGTAATTTTCTATCTGGTATAAAATCCATAGGTGTCTGAAATGTCTGTAAGAATATAAGATTTTAAAATAAAACCTGGTCAGAGTGTTCCGTTATCTGCATTCATCACTATTGCCATTATGGACATATTTCACATCAAGCCAGACAAAATGAATAGAATCAGTTACAGGCAACTGGAATCCTTAGGTGGAAGAGTTTGGAAACTTCCAGATCTTCTTGCTGTTCTTCAGTTCAAAGGGTAACATCAAGATGTTTCCATTTAGGCAAAGATTAAAAAAAGTGTTTACTGAATAAATATCATGCAAATTTAGGAACATTTTCTTTAAAAACTGCAGTTTCTGGAAGAAGCTACCTCTTTAGTAAATAATATTTACTCTTTGAATTGAATAAACAACAAGCCCAGCTTCCAGCTGTGACAGACTTCAGAATCCATGAAGTTAGCAGCCGGCAGCTACCCTCATGCTACATTAGGTACAAGAGCACAGCTGCATTAAAACAGACATAGAAAAATATGTAGTGAATTTGCCTGGAAAACCAGCATCATTCTTATAATCAGCCTTCTTGCCTACAAGGACTGTCAGATAGAAAGGTAACATGAAAAAATACAGTAACAGTGAGTCTTTGCAGAAGTCTTTTTAAAGTATTATGAAAGCCAACAAGACACCTGACATTCTGTTATGGTGTCCTCATTCTTGAACAAAAATAGGAAACATTTTGCTGCTGAGAATTTCCATGGTATAAAAATCTAATGCCCAGATTCCCATCACCTAGGTGGCCAAAAAAGGTTTACAGGTACAGTGGCAAGATTTTATCAGCCTTGAGCAGTACTGTTCCTGTAAACTCACAGAGAAGTGAATCCAATCTCAGTACAGTTTGCAATAAACAACAATTCATTCAGATCACCAATGGCAATTCCTAGTAGTAACAAGTCTCTATAGACAAACATTCCTCAACTCCACAAAAACAGGACAAGTAACGCTTAGAGAGGATGTGCCAATATCACTGTCTTTCCCACCAATCAGCAACCTCAAACAGCAAATTCTCAGCAAAACCCTTTATATCTGTATTTTTAGAAATTTATAGTCCTAACAGCCAATATTCTCCTGTTCTTTATTTTATTTTTTTAAATAAAAGCTTTTACGTATCTGTGCCTAGGCTTCAGCAGCACCAATATCCACAAAAAATTGGTTTTAATTCTATCAGCTCCAAATGGTCCATGGCCATTCTAAAAATCCTACAGGCAGCAGCAAACAGGAACTTGGAATTCCAGCTCTAATACCTTAAAAAAAATGTTAAGAAAAGAAGAAAACACAACTGTTGTTTTGATCTTCACAGCCGTGCATCCTCCAGCAAGGACTGGGCATGACTCTGGGACTCTAAATCAGCAGCAGAGAGTGTTGTCAATCTGCAATGTACTTAATTCACAGTTACCACCATCTGAAAAGAAATAGGAGAAATTACGTCAAGACTGCAAATCCCAGGGTTTGGGAGAATATCCAGCATGGTGTCAACTACAGCTGCTGCCTCATTCAGGTACTGTGCCTATTTCCTATTTAAAAGGTCATCAAGGAATATCACAGACAGCATTCTCATACAGCTCAGTCCAGTTCTAAAAAATAGTAACATTGGATTTTAATTTAGAAAGCAAATTTGAGATAAAGCATCTTTAATTGTCTCTTCAATTAATTTCCTCCTACAGTTTGACCAACAGATCAATTGTCAAGAGTCTGTCTCTGAACTGCAAGAAGAAAACATTCAGAATACAAGTTTAGCGGAGATTATCAGGTAAACTCTGAGCTTTGTGAAGGTTGTCACAGTACTCAGGAGAAACAAACTCACCAACGTGAAAAGGCTTGTTGCCGGTTGCATAAACAGGAAGGACACACTGTTATTTCTTGGGGGTTTGGGGTGTTTTCTAATTTTACTGCACAAGTTGCGGTTCCTACACAGGCAACAACATACCCTTTTAACCTTCCTTACACAATTCCTTGACTACTGTATATATAACCTTTTCTTTGCATATGCACAACTAAATACCTCATTTTTCTTTAGATAAACATATGTAAACTGATTTACTCCAGCAGAAGGTATGACAAGGTGTCTCAGTCAAAGATGAGAATGGAAAAAATCATGGTCTTAAGAGTACTCTCAAAGCAAAATGATCAGTGAAGATGGGGTCCTTACAAAAGACCTTCGGTACCACAAAAGAGCACCAGCCCAAGATAAGGAGGAACAATAAAAGTACATAAGGTACTTAGCCCAAAACTGAGTTGCAACTTATCAGCTGGTCAAGTAGGAAAAGGTGATGATAAATTTCTACTGTCTAGACCATTTAAAAAAACAATCGAGCTCCATTAGATCTCCTTTCCAAAATGTGGTGAAGAATCATAGAATCATTAAAGATCGGAAGGGACCTCAAAAAATCATCTAGTCCAATCCCCCTGCCATAGCATGATCACCTAGACCAAGTCACACAGGAACACATCCAGGCGGGTCTTGAACATCTCTAGAGAAGGATACTCCACAACCCCCCTGGGCAGCCTGTTCCAAGGCTCCGTTACCCTCATTGGGAAGAAGTTTCTTCTGATATTTATATGGAACCTCCTATGTTCCAGCTTGCACCCACTGCCCCTTGTCCTATCACTAGATGACCTTGAGAAGAGCCTGGCTCCATCCTCCTGACACACACCCCTGACATATTTGTAGACATTAATGAGGTCACCTCTCAGCCTCCTCTTCTCCAAGCTCAAGAGACCCAGCTGCCTCAGCCTTTCCTTCATCATCTTTGTCACTCTACACTGGACACTCTCCAGCAGCTCTGTATCCTTCTTGAACCGAGGGGCTCAGAACTCGACACAATACTCCAGATACAGTCTCACCAGTGCAGAGTAGATGGGGAGAAGAACCTCCCTTGATCTGCTAACCAACCCCCTTCTGATCCCCCCCAGGATGCTGTTTGCCCTCTTGGCCACAAGAGAACATTGCTGGCTCATAGTCATCCTGCTGTCCACTAGGACACCCAGGTCCCTCTCTCCTATACTGTTGTCCAACAGGTCAGTCCCCAACCTATACTGGTACCTGGGGTTCTTCTTGCCCAGATGCAAGACTCTACACTGACCCTTGTTATACCCCATTCAGTTTCTCTCTGCCCAGCTCTCTACCCTGTCCATGTCTTGCTGAATGGCAGCACAGTCTGCTGGGGTGTTGGCGACACCACCCAGCTTCATGTCATCAGCAAACTTGCTGACAGTGCACCCCAATCCCTCATCCAAGTCATTAATGTATAGATTGAAGAGGACTGGTCCCAGCACTGATCCTTGAGGGATCCCACTAGATACAGGCCTCCAACTAGACTGTCACTGAACTGAAGAACATCTGGCAGACAAATACTGTTCTGAACAACTACTCTTCACTCCCAGTGCCTGGCATGAGTTTACAGAAAAAGAAGTAAGTCACGTTGTGTTGATTTCTTTTTGTTTTCCATGTAATACTTCCAATCTTTAACCTAAGATAATAACATCAAGAATATTTACTTATTACCTCCATGTGGGCTATGTCTGAGGATATACATTCTATACAGGGGCAAACAGCAATAAAATTGTTGATATCACTTCAGTGAAACCCATAATGTCCCAGAAGGCATGAAAAATTTTTCTTCAGGAAAATAAAAAAGCAAGCAAAAAAAATTAAACAATATCCATTACTAGTTTTACCGTGCTTATAACCTCTAACCTATCTACTTAAACACTCTCCACCTGAAAGGAAAAATAACAAACTGAAACAAACAGTATTAACAAATACGTTAATTGAAAATATGCTTATTTAAAATCATTGCAAGAATCAGTGAATTTCATCTGCAAGATCAGAAATGGCTCAGAGAAATAGGTCTGCATATGAATAACAGAAGATGCTGAAACACCAGTTAAAGAGCACATAGGAACTCAAGTTCTAGGTCAGAAGAAGATTTTTTTGGGGGTGTTTCCAGGAAACGAACTGAAGATTTCCAGCACATTGCTTGTGTGGTACTAAAGAAGTCATGACAAAGTAAATTCCTAATCTAAAAATAACTCACAATGAGGCAACCTAAATGCAACTAAACAATCCGATACATAGCAACCAATGCAATGACCCCAACCCACAGCTCTGTAGCCTTCAGTGACTGAAGAAGTTCAAATCTTTGAAAATTTAACAACTTTCTGTGTCTATTTTCTTTAGAACCCACTGACATTCACCCAGAAAACTGAAAATGACTCAATGGTTAATAATTATACACATAATAACATATTCTATAATTTTATATATGCATAAATATATATGTATATACATATGATAATATTATTGTTTTAATTTACCATCATTATATAATATCCGTCTGTTATATAAAATATAGTACCATAAAATTCTGCAGGTTGTATTTTTATATATTTTATATATTTTGGACATTCATATACTGTAAAATATTATATGTTATATCACATATTATGCAGTATATAGTATATATGAGACAGAAGTATGTTCATTTCAACTTTCACAAAAGGCCAAGGCTGTATATTTTAACTATCCTAGGTTTCATACTCCTCAGTCCTGCCTTTTGGAATGCTTGCCCACAAAAGGCATATCCTAAAACCACTAAGTCTGAAGAAGCATGGAAGACTTCTCAAGCTCAAAAACTTATTTGATTGTCACTAAGTCTAGATTTCAGGAGACTTGAACTCAGTACCTGACAAAACCACTAATATGTTTACAGTGGTAATGAATCCCTATCCATGGGGAAACTAACCCTTCCATGAGGGCACACAGAGTACAAAATCCTGTGGGAAAACCCATATGCAGTTTTGCATAGCAACATCTGCCTCTTCAAAACCTTATCATTCACAAACAACTCGAAGAACGGTAGTTGCACACTGCTACAACTGCTTGGGCTATTGATGTAAGTATAGTAAGTAAAAAGTTTAGATAGTAAAAAGTTCAGATAGTTTCCATGCCATGTATTACAAACCATAATTCATGCTTCCTTCTTTGGGTTCAACTTCTATGAATCCTTGGCTCTTGAATGTGTGTAATCTAAAAACATAATTGTAATTTTAAAATATCTTCAGAAGTCCCTTCCAACCCCTGCCATGCTATGATTCACAGAATCACAGAATTACTGAAGCTGGAAAAGGCCACTAAGTTTATCAAGCTCAGCTATGACCTGACATCACCACTATCACTTAGACCTGGGCACCAAGTGCCACACCCAGTCTTTTCTTAAGCACCTCCAGGAATGGGATTCTGTGAGTCTTTCTTCCTGTTTTTACTTTTTGTTTCAATGTCTTCTATCAGTCAATTTAAGTCAAGAGTATTTTCTGACACAGTTCATTTCTTCACTTTGGAGCGAAGATCTTCTTTACTATGTATGTAAAATAATTTGGGGATTTCAGTACCACTTCCAGAATAATTTATTCCCTGAGGTTGCTGAAATCAATTACACTATTAATTACTGCCATAATTATAATTACTCACTGAAACAACAACTTCAATTTAGTTGAGAACAGCACCTTTTTCATTACTTTCCAAAACAGTCCACTCCACAAAGTATTAATTTAAGACACCGAGAATTTCTTCCATCCCAGCGCTGCCCACTCATATGACAGAATTTACCTTTTAGTTAAGAAATGCTTTAACATAATCTAATATTTCATATCAAATAATTAGATCACTGCAGTGTTTTATTCACAAAGTATGGTAAAACAAAATATTGAAATATATAATAAAATATCTGTATAATATGAATAGTATATAATATTTAAATGTCTCTGTTTCATAACATTAAAATGTCAGCAAAGCAAACTCAATCCATTAACTTTCTTGCCTCAGCAATGTAATGACAGAAATTTAACCATGGAGAACAAAACTAGTACACTACATTCAGCAGTTTTTTAACTAAGCAAAGGTTGACACAATATTTATAGAAATATGAAATGCATTACAAATTATTTCAAATATTCAGAACACAAGCCAAAATCCTACTCTGAGATCAAATTACTAATTGCTTGTACCTCATAGAAAGAAAGTAACCAGCAGATATACTGGTACACTCTGTAGTTACAAAATACCAGTTATGCTGCCGTACTATAGACTTTGGGTATCACTAAGTGGTGCAGAGGAAAGTTTATCTCACCCTTCTATTTCACACGGACAGGTCCCCTGAAATAATGCCACTGCTTTTCGATTTGTGGAGGTTATTTGAAGAATTTTTCATTAATTAAGCACAACATAGTACCTCATCTGCATTATATATGCATGAAAACATGTGAGTCACTTGATAGGTGTTACCCAGCTCTAAAGTTTACTGTAATCACATAGTACCTTTGCTGCTTATTGCAAATGAAAACACATCAGTAGAGCTGTAATGAATCCAGCTGGGTTTTCTTTGGAATGGGTTGCTGCTGCTCTGCTCTGGTGATTCACAAGAACTGATGTTCCACTTGCTTTTCTGGAGATTGAAATTCACTGCATTTTTCAAGGTGGTTATGCAAAAATATGTTAAAAGAAAATCTTGCCAGTTTTCATTCATGACTGTGAGATCCACTGCTAGGTAAACAGCTCTACTATTTAGCAAGTACACAGCATACATAAGTGGATAGCTAGTATATTTGATAATTATAAGACAACTACCTTCTCTTCCCAGCCCCTCTTATACACTTCATTTTTGCCATTGTCAATCTATGAAATCCGCCAGTTAACTGAACTGAGAGAACAGGGGCACGTATGTATATTAGAAAACATATGTATCAGACTGTATAAGCTTTAGTCCTTAACCTTAATGCATAGATTATCCTAAAATAGAAAACACTACAAATACACTAAACTGAATGCCAAACGTTTGCGGCATCAGAGTCCTGGATTTAATACACAAGGCCACACCTGAATTTGTGCAGCCTGTGATGAAATGAAATTGAAATCATTATTATTGTTTTAGTAGAGCAGTTTTCCAAACCATTCTCACACAGACAGTAAGATAACGTGAAAAAACCTCACATCTGAAAATCTAAGGTTAAAAGATACAGCACTTCATAAATAACAGTTCTGGCCTCTGCGGCAATGTCAAAAAAATAAGTTGTAGGGACAATGTAATAGGAAAGCTGGGATATGGGACACAAACATGTGTGTACCCATAACCAACTCTCAATTACTTGCAAGTTGGTTTACCTCTATTATAGATTAATTGCAGACACAGCTTGAGCTTACAAGAGCTTATTATCTCAGGTATAAGGCAACAATCTAAACATGGCAATTCTGCATCAAGGCTCTGCATGCCAACTACTCTGTGGGATTACTTGAGAAATCTAAGCTGTGTTGTATAGAATCACATAGTTGTAGAAAAGGGTAGCACAATCAATCCTCCAGAAACAAGAGGGATGTAGCACAATGCACACACATAGGTAGATCTGTTGGAGCCAGTCTGCATCCAGCAGCACCACTGCTGAGAAGCAGTAGCACTGTCCCAGTGACACTAGCAGGAAATACTTGCATCAAACTCATCTCCATGTCCTCTAGCACCTCATTCATCTGGGAGTTGGTGCTTTCTGTTAACAGGGTATCCTAGCTCTTAATTTAGCAAAGGTAAAGATGGTGATACAGTCATTTCATTCTGTGACTTTTGCCCCTAAACAGGTGTTGCTGAAGGAAAGTGGAACGGGAGGAAGGTAATTCTCAGAGTGTACACACAATGACAATTCTTTCTGTGAAAGGTAACAGACACAGTCATTAGGTATCCCATTTGGAAAGGAATCTTGTGCTGCAGGTCTAAACTTCCCAGTCCTGGTAGTGGTCCCATGTGAGGATCAAGCCAGTTACATTTTAACACAGAAAAAAACTTAAAAAAAAACTTAAAAAAAGAACTTAAAAACTATTTTAATAAGCACTAAAATCTCTCCAGCACAACTTAAAAAAAATAGAAAAGATATGTAGGCCATATAAATGCATTTGAATGCTGATGTGGATTTTTGCATGAGACTTGTGCCTAAATCCAGTGACAGCAACACTAAAGAAACCTTGAGAAACTTCTGTTTTACAAATTTCAGTGTAAAACCTATTAAAATTCTCAATATGTCTCATTCCACTTTTTACTAATTCAAAAACCTCCTCTCACAAGTGCTAATAATTAATAGGGTGCTTTGAACTTTAAGGAAATAAAAAAAAGCTGAGAGGCTTGAGGTAAGTAACTTTCAAAAGCTTTGATTATTTGTCAGAGAAAAAATACTGTTTGAAATATGGCTAGGAAATGGTAAACCATTAAGAAATGGTAACTGGAACACCCAACACATTCCTGTTTCTTTCTGTTTCTGAAATTATATCTTCTGGCTGTATAAACCTTCATTAGTAGTTCTCAGGTCTCCTTATACGGCAAATTATGTAATAGAAACATGATCAAAGCTGTAAATGCCAAAAATATATTAGCAGCTTTTCTTCAACAAATTCTTCTAGTGGGGATTGTTTCCACTAGATAACTGAAAAAGTTGGAAATTAGTTGAATATCAGCCTACTGGCAACAGAGCATAATGATAATTATCATATTTTTCTGCAGCAACTATAGTTAATTTCTGTGTAGCACTTGGATGAAAACTTCAACTTATGCAGTGACAAAAAGTAGTTAATGGTCTTACAGAGGGCCTCAAATGTACTCACAACCTTCCTCTAACAACCACTGGACATAGAGCTGCTTAAGGTAAAATGCACTGAGGCTGGCAGTAATTTGGTGAATGTGTTTATTGAACAAAAAAACATTTTAGATTTGTTTACAAATACCTCCTGCAGAATGCTATAAACAACTGGAAACAGCTCTTTATGATGTGTGAACATCTGCAAGTCAGGGTTCAGGACACTCAACAGTTTTCCACTGACTTCGGAAATCCCTTCCTGTTGATAAAACATGGTGGGCAGATGGCACTTCAAAATACCTTTGCCCAAATACTGTAACATAACTTTGCTTACAGCTCGGTAGATAGTATTAGGAAATAAGCTATATTCTTCATCTACACTTGAAAATTCAGAAATACTTTAAGTGAGGAGAATTTAATCGAAGAAAGTAAATTTGCCTGGAAGACCAGAAGCACCACTGAAATATAATGCTATTTTAAAGACCAAGATTAAATAATATTGTTAAAGTAATTAGTCGGTTTCTCTTATTTTAAGTTTACTCATGGAAAGTCAGTGAATGAGTTCTAGTTATCAATAATGCAAATATTTAAAGACAAATAGATTAGGTTGTCTTATTTAGTTTAGCTTTTTATTTAATAATTAAGGCATAAAGCAGTATGTTCCTGATACTACAATTTGCTCGTATCATAGATGATTAAATGCTTTTAAAATTATAACTGTTCTTTTTTGAAAGAAAAATCCAAAGCCACCTTTCAAAAGAGTCCAGTGCAGCACTATCATATTCAAATCAAATAGAAATTGATTTTCTATCAGGTCCTCCACATGCAAATCTCTGAAATAACACTAAGTGTTTTAGAAATGTTAACCAACATTCAAAATTGTGGGGTGGGCATTCACCTGTGTGCAGAGCTCTCCACCCTGCAGCCAGGTCAGCCAGGCTGTAATACTTTCAGAAGTTCTACTATTCTTAGGATGGAATGTGATTTATCATCGCTCTGCAACTTATCATGATATGTAAATATACACAAGAAACTATACCTCAAGCTTGGAAATCTGTTATGATAACAAGGATCTTTGGTATAAAGGCATATGTTTATATCCCATCCAGTACTGTGAGTAAACGCTTTTTCTGGCTTTCACTATGATTTCAGTGATGATGACTCAATGAATTACCATGAACACTAATAGCCACAAAATGGCTAATATGCAGCTGCCTTGGGTAGAAAACTGTGGCAGAACTCAGAGCTAACCTGCACACTTTGATCATGTAGGCCTCTGGAAGCAAATCTTCTGTAGGTAACAGATGCCTAGAAGAGTAACCTGGGGAGAAGGATATAACCAGTGAAATTTTAGCTGGATCCATGAGAAGTTACTTTCATCTGGTTTGTGGGTCAAAAAATTAACAAATCCTGTATTCACCTTTCCCTACTCCTTCCTTACAGAAGCTGATATCTTCTTTCCTACATAGGTGGAAAAATAACACTGGTCTGTTTTTGAAGAAACTTAGCTACATTATCCTGTATCTTCCAAGTTTTGAGGTACCAAGGTCAGCTGGAAGTCAAATCAGAAGTCCCTGAAAGTAACCAGTCTTTATTACTTCCTTCTCCTGAAAACTTCATTTGTGAAGATTTAAGACACTTTTAATTTGGATTCCCAGTTTAAGACTTGAAGGCTTCATCCTGGAGACCCATCCAGAAAAGCAAGCATACAAACTTACCAGTTACTGCAGAAAGCTTTGAGCAGTTTCAAGAAATCAGTTAGGGCTAAGGAACCAATTGTGATGGGAAAATAAATGATTGATTCATCCAGGATGAAGCAAGTTGATTTACTGTACTCTAACCAAGTATCACAATACAGAAACTATTTTATTGGATTAGACCAGATGTCTGCCAAATCCAGAGTATGAACACAGCAGCAGACAGACGTGAGATAATCTACCTTACATGTTAAGACTCAATCTCATTTGAAACACACGGACTAGCTTAAACCATGATGTAGAAAATAGTGCTCAGCATAACAGCGCATAGGGCCTCTTCTGAAGTTCGTAGTGCAATTCTGTTTCTCCCAATCCCCCAAAAAATGCAATTGCAGAAATAAACACCTTCTAGATGAAATGGAAATAAAAGTTTTGTATATATGGAAACTATAAGTACAATTGCCAGCATTAGAAGAATTAACAGATTTACTTTCCTCAAACAGAACAAGAAAGAGGTACTAACAAAACTGGAATGAAAAAGCCTTACTTTATAGAAAGGTATGTTTTCCATAAGTTTAATTGATATATAAAACCTCAACACAGTAAATTTTCAAAGCTAAGAGTTTAGAGGGGTTATAAGCATCTTAGATGTACAAAATTTAGCATCAGACAATTATTTAAGAAGGTAATTTTTAGAATCACCTTTCTGTAAGTGCACGATATATTTCTTCTGATTTCTTTTCCCAGGCACTGACTCATCTTGTTACTGAATCAAACGAGTAAAGAATGGTCCATAACTGCAATCTGTGTAGCTATAAAGCATGGATAAGTCACCTTTAATTTCTTTGTAACTCAGATTTCTTCTTTGAAAATCACAAATAACAATCAATATTTCAAGATGGGAAGATAGGACTTAGTTATTACTTGTGCTTTCTGATCTAAGAATAAAATCTTGATGTTGCTGTAAAAACAGAACAGCACATTTAATATAGTCACACTAGCTAAATCAATTTATAGGGCTTGAACAATGTTCAGTCTTTCTCTAACGGCCTTATTCTCCTCGCATCCATATATAAATATTTAAATTTGTGCAAAAAGCAGGTTCCAGAGCTAGATTCCTGCCTGTATTTCCTAAAGACTCAGACAAATGGTGCTAAGCAGTCAGGACGTACCAAGTACGAGAACACTCCCCAGTTATGTTACATGCATATCACTGGTGTTGATAACACCCAACATTAAGCTGTTTCTATTAGGGATCTTCCAAGGATCCCTGAAAGAACCTGTCTGTCACCTTAGTGTCAGGTAGCACAGTTTAGCATGAAAAAGGCAAAAAGCCTCCAAACTACTCTACCTTCTGTTTTTTTCCATAGCCAGTAGGAACTTTCCATGACCTTTCTTAAAAGCAGGACAAGTTTGTTGCCCAAGTCCCGCTTGATGTCAGAAATGTTGAGGTCTTTTTCCTGTATTTGTTGCTCTTTGCATTTATGGTTTCTCAAAAAAGTGAAGTTCCCACAGATAAACATTTGCAAAATGACCAGGCACGCATCACAGAGCTTAAGCAAACATATACTGTAACACAAAAAAACACGACTTCGGCTGAAACCTAGCACTTTGGGGTTGGACTCGATGACCCCTGAAGGTCCCTTCCAACCCCTAATAATCTGTGTATTTATGAGAAAATCACTGGTGGGTTAGTTGCAGTGGTTAGATGAGGAAAAACTTTTGGGCAATGTTAAACTTAAAAAGCAAATGTTGCAAGGCTGCAGATGTAAATAATAAAGCAGGGACCACAATGGAAGAGTAAGTTTAGTTGCTAATCCAGGAACAGTAGGAAAGTTATGCTGCATCTTAAACGTAGGAGCCGACAACTGCACAGGCATGGGTAGAGGAAGCAGGTAGAAAAACTGACAGAAATCAGACATCCATTGAAAATTTGTTTCTTGTTTCACAGCACAGTCAGGGCTGACCAGCTGTTTAGCAATATTGTACAACATGGTGGATGAAAACAAGCACCTGTTTCATGGACAAGTTTAAGGTATAATAAACTTTACAGCATGGTTTCAGGGGTTCATAAACAGCATGTCTGAACACAGGGAATTCAAGAAGCTTATGGCAAATCTATTTAGATTTAGCCTTTGAAATATTGTTGCCCTGAGCACAACAGCATTTCACATATTTATTCCTTTTTTTCACCTTAAGCGGCCCAAAACTCTGAATCTGTTCTAGGGATAATGAATCTTCATTTGGAGCCACTTCTGAGGCTGAAAAGCACATGCACAGCAGCTAACGCAGCAGGCTAGGAAAGTGAACTTCTGGTCCAGGAACGCAGATAATTTATGTATGATGCAGTGGGATATTAATATTCAGAAAAAAAGCTGTCTTATCTTTGTTTCATCCTCCAAATGTTAGTAGCTCTGATTTTTGTAACTCCTTCTGAGCATTTATTTTCATGAGCGTTGGAAAAGACACTAAATGTGCTTAAATATGAAGAACTTCTTTATTCTGAGGGTGACAGAGCACTAAAACAGTCTGCCCGGAGAGGCTGTGGAATCTCCTTCTCTGGAGATGTTGAAAACCCACCTAGATTCAGTCCTGTTTAATGTGCACTAGGCAATCCTGCTTTAGCAGGAGGGTTGGTCTGCATGGTGTCTAGATGTCCCTTCCAACTCTTGACAATTCTGTGATTCTGTGACTTAATAATATAGGAAAGACTCCCTGTACCTAGTGGCTCCTTATCATTCAACTCAGAACTTTTAGCTTCATCAACAAATCCATCTTCATATTCACAGTTACAGTCACTGTTAATACATCCTGGATAGGAATAATAACATTCAGCATGTGTACTTAGACCTTCATAGAGTCGTGTATGAGATGTAACATGTAGAGCGTTGATGGCCCTCTGCAGCCTCATGTGCAGGTCAACCCTCAAGCTATTAGTCTAGTGGTGCAAATCAATTCCAACCCCGTGCCTTCACATACTACTTTCTCATCTGAAATAAACCAGTCGTGATTTCTCGTGTGAGGGGAACTCCTGTGCACCACTGGTAATCTCTGCTCTTCACCACGGCTAGTTCTGCCTCCCTTGCACAGGGACGATGATGCTCAGAGCCGGCCACCCCGCCACCAGCTTCACCTCTACGGAGCCAGGGCTCTCCCCACACTGGGTGCTCGGCGTGCTCGGCGCTTCAGCCTCACCTCACCATCTTCCCCACAACTCGTCAATCTCCCCTCGGCCAAGACTGCAGTGCCGGGGAGCTTCTCCCCTCTCTCTGCAGGACAGGGCTCTCCCCACCACCACCGCCGCCGCCGCCTCTCCCTGGGCAGATGCCGCTCATCCCGAGGGCCGGTGCGCAGCCCTCCTCCACTGCACCCGGGTCAGAGGCCTCTGCCCCGAGCCCTTATGCACCTCGGCGCTTCCCTCCCGTTCCCCAGGGAGAAGGGCTCCAGCTCCTGCACTGCGCTGCGCGCCAGACCCCCTCCGCTGGAGAAGCCCCTGGAGAAGGGGGGGCTCTTCCCTCCTCCCCCCGCCCAGGGTACTGCAGCCGGCACTGACCCGTCTCTGCCGTCCTGCTCCTCTCCGCCATATTTGTT
>VZRI01003427.1:30423-50404 GCA_013397515.1 Upupa epops
CCCCCCCAACACAGCGCGAGACGCTGCCTGGGCGTCGCCATGGCAACCTACGTCACCGCCCGGGGGAGCCCCGCGGCTGCCCTCCCGCATTCCCCGTCCGCCCTCAGGCCGCAATAGCGTAGCGGAGCAGGACGCCTCGAGGAGCCCGGACAGGACTGGCATAGAACCGGGGACGCAAAGCGTTCTCTACCCTCTTCGCTCAGGTCCGCCCGATGCTGGCGGGAGCGGGGCTGGCTGTACGTGAGGGGCGGGAAAGGCCGTGCGTGAGGCAGCTCCGCCACCCTCCAGCACCGATCTCCACAGTGTTTACTAGAGCGGGGACGGAGGAGCTCATTACCTGTTCCCCGGTGACTGTCCCGCATCGGCAGTTACGTTATCAGAGCCCCGCAGCAGGGAGTACCCGTGTACCCTGGACTCCACACCCCACCTCCGGGTCTCCGTCCCGGGGACGCGAGTTATACCGAGGGGGAGAGAGGCTCATGTTGGAGGTTAATGTCCTGCTCATCAGGAGCAATTGCAGACTTGCAGCCCTGGGGGAAGTAGGGGGCAAAGGGCTGGGGGTCCCAGTGTCCCCTGATTCCCGCCTAAAGCGCCGAGGTGAAACATAGGGATGGCGAGGAGTTCCGTTTGGGCAGAGGTGGCAAGTGTGTGTGTGTGAGTGACTACATCCACCTTGTCCAAAATCTCTGCAGGTGAGTCCAATCATGTGGCAGTTATGTCAACTTTTATTATTTTTTAATTTCTTAAGGCAGCCCAGTGGGGAGCTTCATTATGTGTGCGAGTGTTGCCCGACTGTCTTATTCTCTCAGACCTGGCAGGTGAGCCCAACCATATGGCAAATACAGTGATGCTTCCTGGGGAAAGGAGGGTTTCTCTGTGTGTGTGTTCACAGGCCCACTGGGTGACACTCACCATGTGGCAAATACAGCAATGAAGTCTTTGGTGCAAAGGGGCTAATTATGTGTGTGTTTCCCAAGAGACCCAGCAGGTTGGGTCTGGTGATGCAGACGGAAGCTTCATGGCACATTCTCAATGCAGACATACTAAGCTCTCAGAAGCAAGACGAGCCAAGCCTTGAGACAAGCACTGTGTTACAAGCACATCAGGACCTAGAATCATCTATATTGTCATGCACAGGCAGACTGGGAGTGAATGAACCCCAAAATGGGTGGCTTTTTGGCCTTCAAAACAGGAGTATGCATGCAACACAAAGACATAAATATGTCCCTGTCAACTTCCACTGCTCTGTGTTTGCTTCCTTACAGCTGGTGATTGTAACCACTTCCTATTGACCAGTAACTAGTCACAGAAACACTCCCATTTTACAAATCAAGGCAGGTAAAATTACATCTTTCTTCATCTATAATTCAGTTCTTAAAGGACCACTTTACCTCTTCTCATCTGGTATGTACCTTTTTTGCTCCATTTCAGCAACTTCAGACTTCTAAATTGGAAAATAAAACTACAACAGCTTTCATAAAAATAATTGTATGAAATATGTAGAATTTTGAATCCGATCTCCCTGCTGGCAATTACATCACCATCACCACAGATGCAGATGCTAGGGAGGTCCCACACTGGACTCAGCAGCAGACAAAAATTGGATTGCAGGAGCAGGATTCAGGAATGCAGACTGGGATCAAAGTCAGAAGGGACAGAGTTGTCCTCCGACACCTGCCACTGAAGAAAATGGGCAGAGAAGAGGGAAAGAGAAAAGCCCTCCTGGTCCCTCAGCTTTATTCTCAATATAACATATGGAAATACCCTGTTGGTCAGCTTAGTGTCACCTGCCTTCTTCGCTGTATGGAATCTATGCATATGCAATATAGTACTTCCTACTTTTCTGCCACCTAACCTAATTGTTCCTCTTTTTCTTATCTAGTCTGTTACAAAACCTGCCCTATGTCAATAGCTAGGACATTTTTTCTTCTGACCATCCTTTATTCTTCTACAAAGCTTCTGCTATGTTCCCTGATGCACATGGCCCAGCCCAGCCCTCATTCAAAAGATTTCCCATGTTAGCTATGTCTTCATTCCCTTATCTAAGCTACCCTTTTTCCTTTTTCCTTCCTCTTTTTAAGTAGGTCTTAGACACTTTTGTCCAAGTTTGCAGCTCTAGTCTGGTTTCTTGTCATGTCCCCACATCCCTTTATTCCCTTTGTTCTACTTGCTATTCCAGCTTTAGTGTCCCTCATCCATATTTCATTCCTATCTATTAATACTCATGTAGCATTTTTCATCTCTAAATTTCTAAGAATTAAGAGTCTGTGGAGAAACCTCACATATCAGTTCTTCAGATGACCTCTTTATTCACATTTCTCAGAGACATTCACTTGTGTGATGACCACAAATACTAATCCAAAGTCCTTTTGCATCTGTCATTCTATTAATTCAACACAGATACCTGTAAGAAGGTCTACTGAAATCCAAGGCTTATGGGAGAAAGCACTTTTTCCAGTCAAATTAGCTCTTCTGAGTTAACATACTTTGAAAACCTAGAAATGCCACACTCATTTTTTTAGCCTGAGTTTAATGCTATGTTGTAGTCACCTCACCAAGCTGAAATGGTGTTAAATATAGATGATACAGAGTCTTTCCAAAAACAGTACAATAATTTGACATGGAACAACTGCAAAGTTCATATAGAAAGATCTTTTGAAAAAAAAAGGAAGAGAACCGAGTGGTGTAAAACGAAGAATAAGAACCAAAGAATGATGGGACCAGTATTCAAGAGTGACAGTTGCTTTTTTATTTATGCATTGTTAGAGCATCTGAAATTATATTGAGGTGTTGGTTAGTGCAAAGATGTCTTTGGTCCTTGCCCTTCCAAATCTAATAATCTCAAGGACATCTTAAAATGACAGTGGTGCAAAACACTGCTGTCCTAGTTATCCTCATAATCACTGTTTCAGCCACATATTTCAGTGTACCCCCACCCCTCTTGCAGAATCTTAGCAAGCAAAACCTACTTCACTTTTGTGGGTCTTTACAGCTTATTCCCACCCCATCATCTTTTAATATCCTATAGAGAAATCAACGTCTTCCCCCCACACATTTCAATCAGTAATAACTCTCTACTTGTTACATTTTCAAACCAGCACCTTCATGCTTTCCCTCTCTGTAGCTTCTCACTCCCACTCACCTAATTTTCCTCCTTCAAATGCCTCTGTAAAAATCTCCTGTGCTGTGATGTCTCTTGAAGGAATGATAATGAATCAACAGCTGTGTGCCAAGATTACTGTCTGTCGCGGTGACTAGTGTTGTCTTTTCCTGATCTGTCTCTTGCATCCATTTCTCGTGTTGGACTCAAAGCGACTTGAGCAGGCCCCCTCTTTTTGCTATGTTAATTATGGGTTTGGGAATGGACTCAACACCTCTTGCATAAACAAATAAAAATAAATCGAGGCAACAAAAATAATACTGGCAATGCCAGCCAAAGCCATGAAGATTGGGCAATAATTCAGTTATGATTCATCAACTTAGGTAAATTTACATAAAAATTAATGTGACTTACAACTTCATTACAAATGTTATTTTTCAAAATATGGATTTGTGGCATTCTTCTATTTTGTATGATCTAGAAGGACTTGGGAGTATGCTTTATTTTCCCCCCCTGTATTTGACACATAATATATTCCATTTTTGCTTTATCTTTTGTCTGCAGCCTGCAAGACTGTGGTGACTGAAGAACATGAGAAAGCACCATGGTACAAGAGCAAAGACTGAAAGGAAAAAAGATTTCTGATCACTTTTTGTTTTTTAACTCGAGTGTAATCCAGGTATGCTGAAGATAGAATGATTTGCATTACGCATTCAATATTTTCGATTCAGCTAGAGGTGGCTGCTGTCAATACAAATCTGTCAAAACCCCAAAGATCTTCCAAGAAAATCAATAAAAATCCCATTTTACAATCCTGATATTTTCAGAACGTTTAAAAAATTGGCAAAAACCACCGTTTTTTAGACATTACCAAAAAGCCAGTAAGGTGCATTATTGATTTTTCACAGACCATTGTAAAGTGACTGTTAAGGCTGGATGAGAATGAGAAGATGGAGTATGAACACAAGCTTTGCACGCATTTCACACTTTGCAGACTTGGTGTGATGTACAGTATGGTTCTTCAATGTGGGAACTTAAAAATCCAGGTGTCATTGTATAGAAATCAACTAATTACAGCTTTTGTATCACTTTCCCTTCACACAACAAAGTAGTGTGTGCATTCAAGTGCATGTTCTTCATATAAAGCACTTCAGCTTTGGCTGCTGTCAGACAGCATGCCATGACAACACTTCTGCTACAAACAGGCCACCGATGTTGTCTGTGCAAGCAGAATAGGTTCAATCAAATTAAAAATATTTAAAAAAAAAAAAAGGCTGTTTTAGCCTGGTGGGTTCAGACATAAAATTAAATCTGATAAAGGAAAAAAAAAGGGTGTCAGAATGAAAAAACAAAGCCTAGGCTAAGGTAGCATAACTGCAGTGAATTTTAAAACATGCGTACCCAGTGGAGGAATGCTCTAATCTTATTACAGTAACCTTCATCTGCGCCTTCTCCCAGCATTTATTGCTCTCATTAGTTATGTAATATCAAAAAGCAGGCTGTACATTTCTTGTGTCAGGACAGTATCTTTAATGTATTCTGAACATGCCCAGTGTAACTTCAGATGCTCTATACAGAAATAATATCACCTCTTGGGTTTTTCTGTATTATTTCCAAGCATAGGAAAAATTTACATGCAGCAAGTCTGGAAAGGTCAAACCCTGTCTCCCCTTACTCTGTGCATGACTTCAGAAATAATCAAAAAGTTACACTGAGATAAGTGATGAAACCTGAGACACTGCAATCACAAAACTTGGATCAATTTGTGCCAATGCGGGCAAAGCGTCATCTCATTTCACTCCTGAAGATACGTTTTTTAATTTTACAGGTATTTTGAACTGTTTGTTCCTAACGATTGTTCTCATGGGTGTGCATCGATATTGTGTAATTACACTAAGCAACTGTCAGCCTTAAGGAACTCAATCTGTAAATTACAACCACACCAAGTCTGAAAAGGTGAGCGATTTGTGATTCTAGGAATTTGAGTGCTGCCTTGCTTTTCCGCTCCTCCACCAGCACTTTTGAAGCTTGTAAAAGCAGGGAACTGCTTTCTCAACCACACTTCCTACCTCTTCCAATATTGCTCTAAGCTTTGACGAGGGCTTGGTTGCCATCATGTGATTACACCCTGCTTTTGACTAGGAAAATAAAGAAGGGTCAGTGCCAGCCACCTGGATGCAGAATGGAAAAAGAAATGTTACCCAAGGATAGGAATAAACTCTATTTCAAAACCAGTATTTTAAAATGATTTTCAGGAAATACAGAAACTTCACTTCCCATCAGAAAGGTATAGACATGTAGACAGCTGAAGTGAGAGTTATCTCGAAAGATGAAGGGCTAAGTCAGTTTTCCTAGGATTTGAACATGTGCATCAAGACAGTTAGGGAATTTCTAACCTGAACTGTAATGCCGAGCTAGAATTCTGTGCCAGTCGGAGGCAAGTGGAAGCCACCCAAAGAACTCTTCTACATGGGAACCCTGGAATTCCCTGGAAGCCCTCAATGATAAAAGCACTTTCAAGTAGTTTCTAATCATGTGGCACCTAAATATGCTGTTGCTTTGTGCATGATTCCAAGGAGTCTACCTGACTCTGATACAGTCCTGGTAGCAGTGATTACTATGCTTGTGCTTAGAACTTAAAATATTTGGTTGTGTGATACTTCAATATATTTATTCATAATTATTTAATATCCAAGTATTAGTTTTTCGTTCATACTTCTGCATTAATATGGACATTTTCCAAACTCTATCCTGTATTTATATACACATTTTATGCATTGCATTTTAATAGTTTATAAACTCTATAATTCTCCTCTATCTTTTAATCCTTTTTAGTGTCTGTTACATTTCTTTTAAGGTACCTAGTGAACATCTGGAAAGATGAGAGAGGGACAATCAGAACTTAATTTGGGATGAACTGAACAATTGTTTGCTACCTTGAAACTCATTACTGGGACCACAATTGAAATGTAATTCTTTAGAGGAAAAGTTCATAATGGATTTAGGAACAGTATTAGCTTCCATATTTTTAAAATAAATTCATAATTCGTTTATAATTAAAATTTTTCAAGGTGCCAGTGGCACAGAAAAAGGAGCAGCAAATCATGGAGAGACAATAACTACATGTAGCAGCTGGGACAGAGGAGGTAAACTAAAATTGCAGGAATTTACTGTAGACTGCAATAAGCTTATATTAGCTAACACAGGGCAACTAATACATGATAAAATCCCAGTGCAGAAAGGCCATTTTTATTTTTCACATGTATGAGCATCACGGTAAACAGTTAGATCATCCTAATACGCACTTGCCTTCCTTAGGGTTTTTTTCACATGCTATGTGGCAAGGAACCATCTTCTCCCTTCATATACATGCATGTATGTATATATGAGCACTCAGACAGGACTGAAGTAGCTCTATATCAATGTAAGCCACGCGAACTAACAGATCTTTTTTTTCACTGGTAGAGGAATCCATGGAATTAATTCAAAGTTCACAAGTAGGCTTGAATTTACTGCACTGAATGTCTTGAGACTATCAGGTGTCACTCACCTCACATCTTTTGTTGTTGCACTTGTACAGAAACACTGTTGGCTTGCTAGTTATGCCAGAAACTGTGCAGTGCCACCGAAAGAAGTCCTTGTAGTGCACAGTATTATCAATAATGGCCTTAAATAATCATACAATAAGGAAAACTCAAGTCTTCCAAACAGCTCAGAAACAAGGTAACAGTAACTCAGAACCATTCTTTGTGTAATCCAGGGTACAAGGCCAACCACCTTTCCCAAAAGGACAGCAATTAGCACTGTTTAGTGAATCTAGTTTTAAGTACTATTTACTATGACAAAATAATGGGAACTCCAGTGCAAAAGATTGCTATGCCTCTAAGGATAAGGCTGTACCTGACGATGATTAGCAAGACAATCAGGCACTAGTGCTGCCCATGCAAACTCCAGCCTTACCATCTTGAGATAGGCAGATCTGGCATTAATGTCATTAGGGAACCATGCACAATAACATTTTAAAATCACTACTTCATGTGTTTGAAGACACAAAGTGCACAACATGTTTTCTTTAATTTCTCTGTATTTGGCCAATATAAAATTCTAGGTACTCCTGAACATTACAATTACCAAAGTTGCTTCCATTGTTATAAGGAGCAACACTGATAGGTAGATCACAGAGTCACAGAATTATTGAGGCTGGAAAAGGCCACTGAGATCATCAAGCCCAGCCCATGGCATAACATCACATTAGCTAGACCAGGGCACTAAGTGCCACATCCAGTCTTTTCTTACGCACCTCCAGAGAAAGTGACCCTATCACCTCCCTGGACAGTCCATTCCAATGTCTAATCACACTTTCCATGAGGAAGTGCTTCCTAACATCTAATCTAAACCCCCCCTGGTGCAGCTTCAGGCCATGACCCCTCATCCTATCACTAGCTGACTGGGAGAAGAGCCATCACCCTCAGTCTATAACTCTCCTTCAGGTAGTTATAGAATGATAGGGTAACCCCTGAGACTCCTGTTCTGCAGGCTGAACAACCCCAGCTCCCTCAGCCTCTCTTCATCACACTTTCCCTCCAGTCCCTTCCCCAACCTTGCTGATCTCCTCTGGACCCACTCCAGTCCCTCAATATCTTTCTTGAAGTGAGGCCCAGAACTGCACACAGTACTCAAGGTGAGGTCTCACCGTGTGTATGTTCAGTAAGACATAATCACACACTGTTATCTGTCACCAACCTTGAATGTAGAGTCTGTATAAAACACCACATGGAATTTTTAAAATTTGCATCTATAAGACCTTCTGCATTTGAGAGCTTCATGCAAACCTTCTACTCTCCCTGTAAGATTTCATGGTCCTATAGAAGAAACAAAATGCTTTATTTGATCAGAAACTGCAGGAATCATTTAATCTAATCACCACCTAATCCATTTTGGAATCAAAGACCATTTCAAAATTAAGACATTACCATGAAAGACTTGAAGTTTGGATGATGGAAGTACAGAGTAAAAAATGCCTACACAACATGTTTATCTTCTACATGAAGATACTTGGTGAAGCACAGATGGGCTACTCTATTTCTTAATCGTCTGACCCATAAGGACTAGCAGTAATGCAGCATTCCCATTAATACATCTCTCCTTCTACTCTTTTGCATAGCATTGAAATATTACTCATTGACTCACTTTGGATGGCGGCTGCTACACCAGAGAAAGGAAGCTGATTTCTTTTTCATACTTTAAGCACAGACTGAAGTGGTGGCAACTTACGAACCAGCTCTTAGAAATCTTCCCTGTCAGAAAGTAAAGGTTCATCATACAGGAGAGCTGAAGTCCAGGCTTACTGATGGACCCATTAAGGAGTGGGCACAAGCACTGTTTAGGACAGCTAACACTGAGCATTTCTGAAACTGTGCCAAAATAAGAAATTGTGGCAGTATTGCTTGCAAACCAGACACAACATCTACAGAGGAGGGCATTCTACTGAATTCTACCTGTGCTTACAGTTCTGTACTGGGAACTGTGGGATTGAACACTAGAATGGTAACCCCATCAGTCATTTTAAGTTATACCACCCTAATGGGGTCATTCATGACTTAGCACCACTTGAGAAGCCCACCAGAGAGCAAGGAACTGATTTGTTTTCTCAAGTCTCAAGCTTGCCCATCAGGACCTTCCTCCCATACACTAATCAAGAACATTTAAAGGGAGCTGCCAGAACCAGCCAGTGAGCCAGAAAGCCAAAGTGTTGGTAGTGCCCCATGGGCAGCACTGCCCTCTTTGGAGATTTACACAACAGGCAGGATTTAAAACAAACACAGGAATAGACACTATTTTATTAGGACCTTCACAGAAAAACATCTGGTATAATTAGTTAAAGGGAAGTCTTTACTCAGGCAACATTTATTGGGATATAAACAATGTTCAATTGTAAGAGCTAATTAAACAGCAGGGCTAAGGTAACAGAGAGTTTTGCCTGCATGACTAGGATATAAGCTTTATAATCCATGCTGTTATGGGACAACTACAGCAAGAACAAATAACTGTGTACCCAAAAAGTCAATTATACCCTTCTTTTAGTAATAACATGCTCCAGAGGTCAGAGAATACTTTAAGTAACACAGCCAGTTTTCAACAGTGATTGAAGCTTGATTACTGTTCAGTGTTTGTTAGGAAAATGAAAGCAGCAAAAACTGCTGGACAGATATTCAACCCTATGCAGTGGTATGTTGTTACCCCATCACTGGGAAGCTCCAGGCACCTTCATGCCCTTTGCTTTCACTAAGAAGCTCTTTGATTTTGAACCATCTGGCCTCTAGCTGTTTTCAAGGAACCTGTATTGTTGATCATACGGTTTGCAAAGTATCCTTTTAAAGAAAGTTTGTTTCTAAGTGCTAGGGCTATTTATATACATATAGTTGGTCTAAAGCAAATTAAATGGCAGGTGCACACACTCCCATGTAGCTAAAATTCAGTGACAAATGCATCCTGTAAAGATTGTTTTGATTAAGCATTGGGACAGGCTGTCCAGGTTGGTGGTGGACTCACCATCCCTGGAGGTATAGATCTGGCACCTGAAAACATGACTTAGTGGCCATGGTAGTGTTCAATTGACAGCCGGACTTGGTGATCTTGGAGGTCCCTTGCAATCTTAATGATTCGGTGATTGTTCAGATGTTTTGCAAGGATGGCAGCCTGTATTTACCTGAGTCCCTCAGATTGCCTCAAACTTCTGTATCATTTACAGTGTTGTTTCTGCTTGCTAATACAATACTGCCATTACAATCCATTCAAATGCAGACAAATAAAATTCTGGTTTGTTAGTTTTCTTCTTGCCTGTCTTCATTGCATGGGTGAAACAATACACCTTTGCAAATTCTAGGGGAAATAACAGGTTTGGAGGTCAGGCATATACTATTTATTTTGTGAAGATAGGATGATGTCTTCCATTGAACGTTGCTCTGTGCACTGGTATCACCCATGGCAATTGAGAACCACCTTTTATCAGATGAATTACCACTTCTACAGAATGCCCCCAGAAGTCCTCTCTTCCATACTAGTGATGTCCACAACAGCTTTGCTGGTTGTCATGTGAATACTAATAAGACATCTTTTGTTCAGTAGTTATCTTGAGACAATATGAAGTGCAGTTGCCATTCATTCCACCTGTGGCCATCAAACAACTTGAATCCTGTGAGAAGGCTGCGCATACCCAGCAGTGGTGCCTAAATGTACTGAAATCTTCAGCTAGTTAATATCCTTTCAAGTTGTAGATTGTTTTCTCACAAACCAAATATCTGTAGCAATCCAAGTGGAAAAACTAACTTTAAAAACTTTTCATGTTTCTTAAATTCATTGCCTCTAGTGATACATTATAATGAACTATACTTAAAACTTTAAATGTTTTCACAATCATTTTTTACTTTTAATAATTTAATTTACTGCTTTTTAGATTTGAAAGTAGCAAGGACAATTTCAAATGGAAACTTCAAAAACAAGACACAACCAAAGACTTTTTCAGGATGAAAGAACACATGTAAGGAGGATCAAGACCCTATAGTGAGATCATCTATTAGCTAATTAAATATGTGACTAAAATTCATCATTTTAAATAGCAGCTATATTGATGGTGAGCAATCTGGTAAGCAAGCAAATGATAGTGGATTTTTTTTCACATCTTCAGAGAGAAACATTTATCTTAGTAAGATTTGCTATGCCGTAATACACATTGAATAAGTCAATGTCTACTAATTAAAGGACACTGTCAACCTGATATTCTAAGCAGCTAATTAAACTATGTAGCATCTAATACAGCACTTCTTGCAAAGCATGTTCTGTTTAAAAAACACATCCCTGTAGAAGTTACTTGTTTTTCTATTCCCTTGTGTTTGCTCTTTTAATTGGTTTTTCAACAAAGGAGGATCTGCTGAACTGAGGTGCTGTTTCTGTATCAAGTTCCATTAATGCACAACCCTGTACTTAAGCAGAAGCCCAATGATTTGTAGGTCTGAAAGGCTACACACAAAAACAATGACACTAATCCAAAGGGTTTGCAATTGTTGCTTTTTCAAGGACAACAAGATTATCTTTCTCTGTTTTGGGGGAGATTTTAGATAATCTAGTCACTTGAAACTTAGAATTTTCAGAAAGAAGTGTGATTTTCATATTGCTGAGGTTATCTTTAACCTTCAATTTTTATAGATTACAATAGTTTCTCAGAATAAACAGCCTTCTCTTATTTCTTATTCTGATTCTGTATGTAGCTTTTTAAAGAGAAAGAAGCTGTTGTAGATCTGTCAGCAAGGCTCTGGGAGTAGGAGGATGTTTGGATTTCCGGCATATTGCAACACAGTTCTTGGCCACCAGCAAAGCTATGTGTGTGAATCTCATTTTTAGTCCATTTTTTGCAATACCATGTATCTTAAGAGACATTTGAAATAGTCTCTGTACTCCTAATTCTAATACTCCTAATTAGATAATCACAAATCATTTCCTAAAAGAAGCTGCAAATGCAAAATGCATACCTTTATGTAGCTCACGTCACAAGAGACTGTGAATTAAATGGTGCTGTCATAGAAATAAAAGAAAATCTGCTGTGTCTTTAACAATTTAAATCTGATTTTGAAATTCTTAGCTCACATCAGTCTATTGTTTGCTATGGTATTTTCCTTTCCACGTTCAGACTTAATGGTATTTACTATGGCATGCCTTTTACACTAAAATATTATTAGCCAGCTAAGTTTATTAGTCTATTTAAAAATCTTTTCTAAAACGTGTATTTTTGCAGCACAGAAAATCTGATCTACCACATTATGAAATCTGTGAATACTAATTAGTTTTACACCTGGAAGTATATGGATCTTCCAATTCACATTTGAACTATTTTTTTCTCTAAAGACCACTCAAGCCACACTGCCCACTATTTCCTCTTCTTTCTATCCTCAAAAAATACACTGCATTCTGCAGTGTTAACAGGAGTGAAAACTTGATTTAGTCATTAAAGTAATCAGGTATGAAACAAAGCAACCTCAGGAGATTCTGTTGTTGAGGAAGCAGGTATTATTTTCACACAAATATGCATTTTTTTCATCCTAACATCATCTTAATGTGTATATATCCTTAATAAACAAAACCATTCTTTTGAATCATATCAAGACATTTCGATCTTTAATATTGTTCAAACAGGAACCACTAAAATGCTAAAAGCAATTTGATTGTTTTTATACATATATCTAGCATGTGCATTGCCCTAATGCATTATCATAAATGATGAAAAAGTGAAGCAGTGATCTATAATTTTAAATTGCCAGCAATTTTCAAGCTATCACTGGTCCTGGAGAATACACCCTGGTAGCACATGAGGATCAGTAACTCTTTATAGACTTTTTAGTCTCCTTTTATAAGGAACAAGTAGCTGTGTCAAATGTCTTAAATGTAAAGCCTGATTCCACAGATAAATCTAGCCAAAAACAAGTAATGCTAAAGAAATGCAAGGATGATCAAGGAAACTACAGGCCAATCAGCATCTGCTTGTTCTCTGAGACAATAATGGTGCCAGTCCTCAAGAGCTGTTTCTAAAGAAGAAATGTGACTAGAAACAGTAGACAGCATGGATTTACCAAGGTTTGCCATGCTTGACCGAAGCTTAGAGTCTGACTTATGCACAGACAAAAGGAGAGCACTTAATGTTGTCTACCTTGACTTCAACACAGCTTTCAGCAGGCTGTCCCATAGAGCAATTGTATCCAAGTTGGACATTTTAATGTGCATGGTGAAAATCTAGCTTGATGGGCATAATGAGCTAATGATTTGTAGTGCACATGACAGCTGGTTACAGCTGGTGTGTCTTGGGAGTTTAGTCTTAGACCTAGGCCACTGAATATCTTTAGCAGTGGCTTGGAAAACACAGGGAACAACTTTGTCAAGTGTGCAAAAGTAATCGAACTTGGGGATGACATGAGCATTCTAAATATCAGCATCATCACTTTGATGGACATCCACAGTCTTTAGAAGCACACAGGGATCCCAGTGATACTGTACACTGAGCACAAGCCAGCAGTGCACTGTGGCAGCACTGAAGGCTACCAGCATATAGTGCTGTATCAACAAGTGCATAGGCAGCGGGTTGGAAGATATAATTATTCTCTTTTCCTCTCCATTCTTCAGGCTATTTTAGTATCTGGAATGGTATGTGCTGCTTCAGATGACCACATGCAAAAAAGACACTGATCAAGATGCTAAGTTGAACAGAGAGATACTGGAGGGAGGGATGGAGCCTTTGGTGTTTGAGGAAAGCCTGAGAGATGAAGGCTTGTTTAGTCCGGAGAAGAGACAGGTTTTAAAATACATAAAACCAATCTGCCCATATGTAAGAGACTGCCAAAATGATGGAACTAGGTGTCATTACTGAGGTGCAACTGGATAGAAGGACAAAAGTAATGAAGCAAAGGAGTATTTAAGAACTACAACAACTTGCCCAGAGAGGTTGAAGAAACTCCATCCTTGAAGGATTTCACAATTTAATTGCACTAAGTCTTAAACAAACTGCTATTTCAGGGTTGACCATGATCCAAGCAGGAGTTTGCACTAGAAAGCCTAAGGTCCCATTCATCTGAACGGTTCTATGATCACAGTTACCTGTAAGAGTCTTTCCAATGTTAGACTTTGCCATCCATCCTATCCTTGGGTTTGTCATATTACATGTGTAGTTCTGGACTGACATACAAAGGAAGTAAATCACCATGTCCTCCTCATCCATGTGTCTCAGAATCAGATTTAAGATCAATATCCCCTGCATGCTGACTCAAAATTCCACTGCAATCTTAATGTAGCCTGTTACTAGAAAATACATTTTACTCACTGCTTTTCTTTCCTGGCACATAAACACATGTGAAAGCAGGTAAGGAATTTCATTGTATCACAGCACCCTTCTCTGCTGAATCCAGATGGTTTTTCTATTTGGTATTTTACAGAAAAGGCACTGAAAAATAATCTTGTGTTGATTATGTCACTTTACAGTTTACTCATGGACATGTTTTAAGTACACTGGATCAATTAGTTTCATTGCTCATGATTTCTCAGAACTCTTTTTGTCTGATTTATCATCAGTTGAAGCTTTTTCCCTGCAGAACTGAAATACAAGCCATAGTTTCACACACATTGCTGTGCCTGTAAAATCTGCAGTACCTGGCCATTAATTGGGTAAGAAACTGAGATGTAAATTGGTAATGAAGCATGCTATATCCCAACACTATAAAGAAATGTGAATTTTGAGCAGTTTTCATGAAACCCACAATTACGTTACTCCATTTAATTAAGTCAAACATATTGGTACTAGCATCCTCTTACAACCTCAGGTTCCATCTCCTTACAGCTACATTGACACTGTAAACTCTCTGGTTAGCAAGTCAGACACTGCAGATGATCCTTAAAATGAACAATATTGTACTACAGTCATTTGTACATGATTGCACATTCTAAACGTGATGGTATTTAGCAAATAGTAGAAATGTATACTGGGAAAGAACCATGTATTTTCTGCCTAATTCCTTTAGTAAGAGTGTGTAAACAGATTAAACTATGCAGTTACATACATGTCTTATTTACAATGTTATGAAAGAGTGCCTTGAAGTATTTCAGCCTTCTTGGTGAGATACCATCATGAAGGGAAAACCCAAGGCATAAGGAAATCATACAGTCCTAGACTGTTCCAGGCTGGAAGGGACCTCCAGAGGTCATCTAGTCCAAGCTCTCTACACAAGCAGGGACATCTTTACCTAGGTAAGGTTGCTCAGAGCTGAATCAAGTCTGACCTTAAATGACTCCAGGGATGGAGCCCCCACCACCTGCCCAGGCAGCCCATTCCAGCCATCAACCACACTCACATTGAAGAACTTTTATCTAATCTCCAGCTTCAATCTCTTCTTTCCCAGCCTGAACCCACTGCTTCTTATCCTGTCCATACACCCCCTTCAGAATAGAGCTTCCCCTGCTTTTATGTAGGCTTCCTTCAGGTACTGGGAGGTTAAAAGAAGGCGTTTACGGTGCAGAAAATTAAGAGGCCACACAGGTGGAGAGGAGCAGACAGGACACAACCCTACACTGACAAACAGGGTATTTCATCCTATGTAAATCATATTTGGTATAAAGTTCAGGGACTATGAGGGTCAGCTCTCTTCCCTCTTTACTCTCTTTACTCTCTTCTTCGATGACTAGCATCTGAGGAGGAAGGACTGTGTTTGTTCTGCCTTTCATCCCAATCTGTGCACAACTGGATCCAATTGTGGAATTTAGCTCCTGTATCTGATTCCTGTCTGCCACTGAACCTAGTCTGTGACTTCTCCAGCATGTGAATCAGTGCTGACAGCACAGCATTCAGTGTTGATTTTCTATGTATCTAATATTATGGTTATTTTTATTAAAGCTGTTGTGGTTTCCTTTTTCAATCCTAAATCGCTCTTCCTTATTCCCTTTCTCTTCTCCTTTTGGGAAAGCAGAGGAGTTAATTGAGAGAATTTGTCCTTTGTTTTATGGCCTGCCCAGCCTTGACCCATGATGTAAACACACAAAATTAAAGTGGCCACTGGAATTGCACTTTTGTGCAATTAAAGTGGCATAAAATGGGATTTCAAAGGTATGCTGAATATCCAAGGATTATTAACCATGAAAACAGGTAGGATCTAATTTGGGGTCTATTATAGCATGTGCTGGTGACTTTGCTACAAACTAAAGCTGGAGACCAACTTTTTTTATTCCCATGAGAAATACAGCACTCTTCCTGAGGTGCAATACCATGTATATCAACAGAGGAAGCAGCTGCATTCAAATATGTACAATACCTTAAAAGTCCAGAAAGGTAAGAAAAACAATGCATCCTTGGGTTTTATCCTTGGTTTTCCATTCCTGGCTGTGCAAAACAAAAGAAAAAATTTGGGGTAGCAGCAGAAGACACACCAAAATACATTTTCAAACAGAAGGTATTTAAATTGGTGTAAAAGCATCAGTATTGTTATACTGATTGTCGAAGGCAGACTGAGAACGAAATCATGTGGCTCTGACGCCTGATCTGTTAAGCTGCTCCTAATTAAATGCATCTCTGCTCCTACTGGATGCTAACAGCTTTCCAGGTTATTGTCTGTATTAAATGAAAGTTAGATACTTACCTGTATGAATGTGGCAAAGTTGACTGAAAAAAGATAACGTGTGAAGTCTGTGTCAAAAAAGAATATTGCTGATTCATTCAAAAGTGCTTAGCCATTCCTGAGCTGTGATGGTTCATCAGTGCCTTGTAGTATAGGTCATAATCCTTAGCAGATAAATGCTTAATCCAAGATGAATTGTAATAAATCCAAATGAGATTAGACCTTTATCAAAATATTCAATAAGTGGTGTAAAAACATGTTGGAGTGATTGTGATACATCAGTGGGAGTCACTGGCTGCGTTAGGTACAGAACTTCAGAGAAGGTGCAATAGCAGTTAAAAGAAAAGCAGAAATTTACTGGTAAGCACCACTTGGGGGGCTGGTGTTGAGTGTTCTTCACTTATGAAAAATATTCTTCTGATCTGCGAGTCTTCGTGGTTTAGATCAGTGCTCTGTCAAAGTCACCTACTTTCTGAAACAAATGTTTTATTTATCTCTTCCTCCCCACTCCTATTATTCTGAATCTGAATAAAACCTGCAGGAGCCTTACGGCTAAATCGTTCAATGGGATCCACTAGCATTTTCATCCCCTCTCTATCTGGCAGTTTATGATACCTGGATGATTTCTTAAGTATTTATAGTAAAGCACATCTTTGCACAGTACTCTAAAATAACCAAAAAGCCATATTAACTGCAATTATTAGTGCAGTGTTTGACTGATGCATTATGCTTAGGGCTGCACAAGAAGATAAGAAAACCTGTTTGCTGCTAAAATCTGAGATTGCTACAAAAGTCTAAAATCTTTACCTGGAAAAAATGTCAGCTGTCTACTTGTGACATGAGCACAACCTCTTAACCTGCCAACTGTACACAAAAAGCTGCTCTCTGGAAGCAGAAGCATTTATGTTTTCATTCTGTAATAACAAAATCTCCACAAAATCCCATTCTGGAAAATTTTGTGTCTGACAGATTTTGTAATTTCTTAACAAAATCACGGCACACGATCGCTACTTAATAAATAGTAACAGAATTAAATTAAAGTTCTGAATGGAGCTGCCCATTAAGTCCAAGCTCCATTAGTATTACTGAGCGTACTCAGAGTTGTGATCCTGGGACACTGGCTTCACAGGTGTTTTGACTGTGTGAAGAATTAAAGTTGGTATCTGATGTCCTCAAAGCCTTTGATGTGTTTATAGGTTTTGTAGGTCACTTGCAAGATAAGCTTTGTAATGGCTTTCTACACTTAGCTTGAAAAAGCACTTACACTCCCTTTCCATTGCTTAAAATACACAAACATGTACTAGTGACATTTGCTATTTATTCTCAAACCAGCAGCACGCATCTAAAACTGTATTGATTCGCAATGCTATATTCTGCATAGGCAATTTCATCATTGTGCTCTAATAGCACGGCAAAGCTCTCCGATCCTGTCACCATCTGATTTGAGCTAGTCCAGCTTTTTCATCATAAATACAAGCAGAATTCTGCACTCACTGTTAGGATTTGAACAGTGAACGATGTAAACCAAATCACACCCTCTCCCTGCTGTCCAGGTTTATAAACTTCTGTAGATCCTTTTGTTGGTTGTTCATATTAGACAAAGGAACTGGGCGGAGTGTGGGAGGAGTAACATGAATTAGATGCTCAGGTAGGGCCAGATGCACACAGACAAAGCAACACAGGTGGCTTTTCTATTTCACGTTTAGAATGAGCACCCCGGTCCTTTGAGTTGAGACTTCACATCGTTATTGTTGCCAACAATATACGACTCCATTTTCTGAAGGAGAAACGTAAGTTCTTATTTTAGAAGGTGGTTTTGTTGGTTTTGTCAAGTAACTAACATAAGAAGTAACATGGAAATGAACTAAACCTTTTACTTTGTGTAGCACCTATCTCGATCATGCATTGCCAGTTCTGACTTGTAATAAGCATTCACTTTTCTTACTTTTTGAGCAGACCTAGCTCGAATTCTCTTTTCAGGATAACACTCAGGCTTTACCCTGAAGAAGTAGAGAAGATTTCCCTAGGACTATTTGCTATTACATGGCAGCTAAGAATATTGTCTGGATCTAAACCTGTATCATTAAGCAAATGCCACATAATGATCATTAGCTGTTCAACAATGTAGACCTTTTGATTCACCTGTGGAGAAATGTTTGCACTGTAAGCAGGGCCATTAGGACCTATAAAGCAATAGGTACAAGGTTTTGGAACATTAAATAGAATTTTTTGGTTTTTTCCAGGGGCCTGAAGAATCTAGGCAAATAACTAAAATATGCAGATGCACTATACTGCAAGTAAAAAACTGTATGAGATGTCATTTTCTTTACATACACAGAGCTTCAAAGTGAACTGCCTTTTAGAAAGCTGTTGCCTAATAGAGTTATCCCTTATCATTCGATGGACTGATGCTCTTGACTGTTGTTTGGAGCTAGACTTCTCAAGTTTTGAGAATATCAATACCTCTTCAAAAGAAAGTTGTAGAGCCTAGCAGTCAAGAAGGATTTCCATAATTTCAGAAAGATACGGGGCACCTAAAAGTACAGCAACACTACTTTGGTTCAGAGAGAAGCATTTTGCTATCAGTACACTGTTTATGAGGTAAATGATTTTTAATATAACATAAAGTACACTAAGAAAATCAAACTTTTTTCCAGGAAAAAAAAAATCTTAGCTTTGTCTGGATTTCTGACAATCGTATTTCATACCTCCACTTCTTAGAATAATTTATGTATTTTAGGGGATGCCTGCAGTGAGTGTATCACAGGTCCTTCCTTTATGTGATTGTGTGTCTCTTAAAACAAGAGGATTTTGACCAAACTAATAGACAGATGAAGGCAAACAAACAAATTGCTGCTATGCTAATTTCTGAAACAGATGGCTTTGATCCAGGATTTGCTAGCAAGTGTGATTCATTGTCAATCTAACACAGAATCATGTATGTGTCTTTCTGTTGTTCTGTATGTATAGCACATGGGGAGAAATCTGGCTCAGGATACTCCACCCACAGCCAAATTTATACACAAAGAACTGAAAATCAAAGTACAAATTCTGCCATCCTTACTGGAAGCACTGTTTTGAAGCTTCAGGTACAGATCTTCAAAAGGCCAGAGATGCTAGGGCTATATAGTCTTTCCTCATTTTGTGCTAGAAATACCCTTGAAATGAATGCAAGCTGCATACGTAACTTGCAGCACAGGGCTATTATCAGGCAAACCACTCTATAAACTTTGAGATTTGTAGGCACAAGATATTTTATTCAAATGGCTGTGATTTTGTCACCTTTAAACAAGCTCCTTAAAAAAAAAATAGTCAAAATGTAAACATTTTTGCTTCCAGCTTCATGTCCAGGCCGTGCAGTTGAGACTGTGGGTCTAATTCTGCTTTCTGAGCCAGTCCTGCTTTTGGTGTCGCTGGATCTTTAGCTAAATTTAGCCTAATGTTAAGAATGACCTACACAGCGAGGAAATAAACTGTTTGAAAAAATATAGGACAAAGCTTGTGTTTAAGGGAAAGCTTCCCACAATGTTCTATTTGTAGCACACGATCATACATTTGTGTCACATCATCTTATCCTTTCCTTCAGCATTGATTAAAAAAGAGGCTTTTAAAAATCTACTCGAAATTCTTCTTCGTGCATCTTTACCCCCGGGGGTCACGGACCGTCAAAAATTAGGGGGAAGCACCTTCGTGCAGGAAATCGGAAACAAATCACACCCCCCCCCCCCCCCCCCCC
>VZRI01003427.1:50597-66526 GCA_013397515.1 Upupa epops
CCCTCCCCGCCACCCCTGGCAGCTTCATGACCCTCCGCAACGGCCTCGGATTTCGCAGGGCGCGGGTGTGAGATAAGACAGTCCTTCCCGTTCTCCTAGTCCCCCTCCATTCGGGCGCTGCCGCCAACAAGATGGCGGCTCCGCCTCACGCCGCTCCGTAGTGTTGCGCCGCGCCCCTCGCTCGTCTGCGCGGGAGACCCCGTGGCCGCCGCCGCCACGTGCTGCCGTCGCGTGTTGACCTCAGCGCGTGCCTCTAGAGTTGCCCCGCCGCGGAAGATGCGCGTCCAGGTCGCGGTGAGGAAAAAAAAAACCCACCCCTCGGATCCTCCTCCCCACACCCCGTTCGGGCCGCAAAGAGATACTGGAGTTTGGAGGGGAGGGGGGTGTCGGGAGCCGCACCGGCAGCTGCGGAAACGAGAGAGAAAACGTGATTTTCTGGTGCATTTTGCCTCCTTTCCTCCCTCCTCACCTTTCTGTAAGGTCTCTTGGGGTGGGCGATTCCCCTGCGAAGTTTCTAGCTTTCCTCGGTGTACCGAGTGGTTTGGGCGGTGCTGCCAGGTCGGGTACTCTGCAGGGGTGTTCTCTGTGGTGGTTGCCTGGTTTGGAGAGGAAAAAAGTCTATCTGCGGGTTCTCCCGGCGGTGCCGGAGCACTTTGCTTCGAACTCGGGAGCAGCCGGGCCACTTCTGGGGGGGATGCAGTGGCTGCTGCCAGTGGCCAAGTGGGGGTAGTGGCTGGAAGGCGTCAGACAGGTAAGAATTAGGTTAAAAAGAGTGACATTTCCTTGTGTAATGGCGCTGTGCAACTGGTTTATTTTTGTTTCTGTGCGCATGTACGCGGTGGTTCAGTCAGGAGTTTCAGGCTCAATCTAGTTCACTCTGGTTAGCACAATTAAGGTGGTTGTAATTAAAGCTTTTACCCATGACAATGTAGTTTTAACTGCATGATGGCTTGCTACAGAGGCTAGCAGTGGGCTTGTGCTGAGAGCATCTTTTTCCTGTAGTGGGCTGTTAACATGCTTTCCAAGGTGTTAAAAGGGTGACTTTGACTTATATCAGCAGTATCGTTTTCTATCTTGTAGAGAAGAACAAACAAGCTTTTATCAATGAACACCTGTGTTAAATAGATTTCTCTAAATATTCCCTTTGAGTGCTTTTTGAGTGTGGTGGCACATGTCGAATGAGAGGTGTGGAAACACTGGATGTGAAGACTTAGAAGTGGGGCTACGTTGATGGGGAGGAATAGTCTTCTGCATCATCTACATTTCACTAGAGTGAGATTGGGTTAATTCACGTGGCACTTGTTCATTTTGTTTATTGGTTCCTGAGTAGGTCTCCCACTGACATTGCTGGAAGGTCGTTGTGTACAATAGCACCCTCAGCACTATTTAAAACTTATATTGTCTTTTTGTGTTAGTAGAAGGCCACATAATACTATTTAACAGGTATTCTGGAGGTTTAGTTTAGTGTCAGCACTTGGCCTTTCCTTGTAAAAAGGGCCAGGGAGAGCAGTTTAGTATTTAATAAAATTAAAGCAGTTTCCATTATTTTTAATTGAAAAGGTTTGGAATAATATTGGACCTCTTAAATGAGAGCCCTGTTGTAGTGGTTGGAGAAGCAGAACCTACAAAATACTCAAAAGTAAAAATGAAGCTGCTAGTAGTCCAGTTTTACTGTCCAAACTGAGTGACGTACAAAATATTGAGGAAGTGAAGCCTAAATGGTGACAAGCAAATTAGATTTTTAAATTATGTGTTGGAAGGTGCTAGTGTACTACTACATTTACTTGGTTAATATTCTGAGACGTTTTAGAAAATAATTATGTTAAAAAACAACTAAAATGTTAGGTTTATTGCTGTACAGAGGAAGAAATAATCCTCTTATTCTACTCAACAGGCCAAGTAAAATAATCTAGACTAGGGGAGAAAGTGCAAGCCTAACTTTGGCACTAGAGAAGCCTGGAAATAATGTGAGGAAGTAGAGGTTTCTGTGCCATTCCAACTCAGCATTGCTAATGAGGTGTGGTGGCACTGGCATGAGTGGTTATTATTGAAGTTTGAAAGGGATGTTTGAAATATTAATTTCTTTGCTGTATGCAAGAAGAGGTGCTTTTTGTCCCTGTACAGAGAAAGAAATGTGTTGCAAATTGTAGAAGTTGAAAATTAATTCTACGCAAGGTGTGTGCAGTGGCATTAAGACTGCCTTACAGATTCAGGACATCCTCATTGGTAGAGGAGAAAAAGTGACATGCTACAGTTGTAATGGCCTGAAAGCTGCATGTAGGCCAGCAATCCAGTGGTGGTCCTGCAGCCTTGAACCTTAAAAATAGGTATGGGCAGTGAACAGCTCCTGAGTAGCTGAAAGGTTACTTTAGGGTATGATGTAGTGATAACCAGAAGTTCTTTTTAAAGCCCATCCATTCTGATGAAATACATTAGTTTAAAAAGTAGAATTTTGTTTTCCCATAGCTCTAGAAATAACTTCCTGTAGGATGGCTCCATCTAAGATTTGGCTAAGCAGGAACAAGTGATGGGTATCCTAAAAGGATGTTTGGTTTCTTGCCGACACTGTATTGGGGAGAGGCAGGAGTCGTTAACAGCAAATAATTTTCCTGTTGGCATTGTGGGATTGTGGGTGGGAGTGCATTTTTGCCCATTTTTATCTTGCCTAGGTGTACCTGGGGCTTTTGCAGCTAAAGTCAGCAACTTTTTTATTAATTTTCTAGAAATAGATGTGTAGCAAATAAGTTCTTAAATAACTCTGGTTTGTGTCAGCATTTTTCTTTGGTTATTTCTATCACCATTAACTAACTGTTACTGTTCAGATCAGCCCAGTAACAGTTTTGAGGAATGACAAAAGTAATGAGAATGGATGTATTTGCATGGAAGGGGAGTATATAAGAGGAAAGAAGTAAAACCTTAATATTGCCAGTTAGATTCCTATTACTTGTAACTGCTTTTCAGCCTTAAGGGAAGTTCATACCTAACAGTAGAATCTGTGAAATCACATCATATTTTTATACTGGTCTAGCTGCCTGGATAAAAGAAAAACACATGGAGTATAGCATTATTGATGTAGCAGTGCATCAGGATCTGTTTGTAGTAACTGTGGATTTGTTCAGGATAGTGTGTGTGTGTGTGGGACTTTCTGCTTACTGTGAAACTGCCCCTGTAAGAGTAATACTGCCCTAGGCAGCGGAGTGTCTCAAAATTAATGATAAATTGCACAGAGTTTTATCTGTGTACTATTTCCTCCTGGCTTTGCTCAGTTTGTGAAGAATTTGTGTGGCAGAATCCTATATTCAAAAAACACAGGGGTGCAAGCAAGATACAGGATTAAAGAGCAGGCTGGAAAATCACGACTGAACTCAGTAACAGTGACAAAGTAATTGTGGTCACTTCCACTTAGCCTGTTTACTTCACAGTACCAATTCAGATGTTTTTTTAAGAAAGTACATATACTGGTTGTTTTTTAATGATCTCCTTGATTTTTCTTACATAACTTAATTAGAAGTTTGGTTGTAGTAGTTAATTATTATGTACTTGTTTAGCCTCTGTTCTGTTTATGAATACTGCCTTCGAACTGCGGTACTCTTAACCATCTTGCATGGTAGTTTTCCATGGGGGTTATGGAAACTATAGTCAGCCTTATGCTTGCTCTGTTTCCAGGTGCCAGTAAGAGAGACTCTTTGCAAATGATAACTCAAAAAACAGTCATTTGGTATTCTACCATGACCTGGTCCAGTTAGTCAAAGATTGAGTTTTAAAGCATTAAACTGCTACCACCAGCCTAAACAGTTGAGATTTTTGTGTTTCCCCTTCAGCTGACATCAGAGTTCTGGTTGCCGTGGGTTCCCTGGTGTGGAAAGAGGGTTATGGAGGAGTATCCCAAGTGTTTTACACTTCTTGCAGCCTTTTATGTTTTTCAGCTTGTTTTTCTCCCCAAACTGCAGCAACTATAGCACAGAAGCATGGAAAACTCTTAACCTCTTGTGAAAAGAAATAACATGTCAAATATTACAGTATATTACTGGATTCAAAAAGCAATTGACTTGTGAACCAGGCTTGGTGAACCGTTTTATTCACAATGTCTTTTCATTACTTATTCAGATAATTGATGCAATGTTTGAAGTCCCTGAAGTGCACAGAAGCATCTGCAATTTCATTGGCATAGTAAGCTTTTTTTAAAAAAGAAAGTACTTCTGTGTTCTCACAGTACAGAAAATATTCAGCCTTTGTTTCCATAATGATTTAAAGTTGATGTGTGGGAGAAGGGATTTGGGATTTCCATAAATTAAGGACTTTTCCCACCTTTCAACAGTTGGGTTTTTAGTACTAAAAACCAAGTGTAGGTTTTGTATGACGTAAGTAGAAAATAAGCTTCCTGGTGCTTCCCACTAATTACGAAAAGTAATAATAAATGGCACTATTTGTACAACTGCTGATACTTTTTCAGGTTAAGAACACACTGAACAGATGCCTCATTGCCATCCACCTCAGTATGTGTACTGGTGCTTCATCCAGCCTAGGCCATATTCTTGCTTTTTGTGTTTCTAAGTGCTCCTATAGCCTCTTCCTTCTGAATGCAGTCAGCTGCTCCCTGATTTGGTTTACATGCTCTTAGTGTCTCCCTCGGGTTCTCTCCATTCACCCGTCTTTCACAACGGTCTCTGGAAGCTTTGTTAATCAGCTCATCCATTTGCATTAGAAGGTCTGGGGTTTTTTTTCAGTACAAGAAAAATTGTTTGCACCACTTGCTGTTCCATAGTTGGAGGCAGATTTGTCCCTTCTTCCGAGTTCATTACCAGATTCATCATTTGTTGTACTTACAGAACAGTGTAGCTTTATCTATGGGGTTTTTTGCATGCATGTCCATCTATGTTGTCTTGCCCCTTGCCTGCCTTTATGGGAGGGGAAAAAGCTTACTTTTTCTTCTTGACTGATTTCTTCCACTTGGCTCCTTTAATTTTCTTCACTGACTAGTAGTTTTGTCACTTCTGGGATTTCATGCACTATTTCCAACACAGTTGACTTTGTTTGAACCATTGTCCTCTGTATTTCAGTGCAATGTATAGCTAAAGAGTCTTTGCATCTTGCTGCTGTTCAGGTTAGTCTGCCCTGATATTTTTTAGGGTTGTGGTTTTTTTGTAGTTATACACACTGGCTTGCTATAAAATATTTACGTGCTGGTGCTTTTGTATGGGTAATATAGAAACAGCCAAATTTTCTCAGCTTCCCAACAGTCATGTTCCCTTCATATCCTGTTGTGTGTACTTTCTCTTTTGAATGCAGAATTCCCTATTTGTTGGTTTTTTTTACACCCCAATTCATGTCTTATGTCCTTGCCAGGTCCTTCAGCTGCAATAACTTCTGTGAAGCTACCTTTGGCTAAGCCACTGCTCATTTCTTATTCAGAACCCCAAATTCTCTAAGGTATATAAAGATGGTGGTTGTTTAATAGAATTTCTTTGAGAGCTTGCTAGGTCAAAAGAGAAAGCCTGGCACCTTTGGGGAAAAGAAGACTTGCCCATCTCCTGTGTGCATTGTCTACTAACAGTTGTAAAACCCTGGTATCCCGGAAGGATTCCTCTGTCAGCTACAGGATTCTCTACCCTCTGTTGTAGACCTAGCTGTAGGTTAGAGTTTACTTAACCTTCCAGTGCGTGCTTATTTATGGGAGTATTAATACCCCAGTGAATCTGCTTGAGTTAAGTTATGGCGTGGAGTGGCTACCTGGGTGCAAACTTTTGTAGGCTTGCAGGAGGGTGGTTGTTGTGCTGCCTGTGGAGGGTGTACAGACAGATCTCAGGTTGTGCTGTAGGGCTGTATTCAGCACCCGTGGATTTGCCAGGAAGGTTATTACTGTTTCTAGATCTGAGATTAGCAAGCTTCTTGTTTTCAGGAGTTTTGATAGAAAGCTGATGTGATAGAAAACTGGTCTGATACTCAGACTCCTGTTTCCAAGTCTGTCGCTTGCCAACAGTTTTTAATTGTTGCTTCTTATTCAAGTAACTGCTTCTAAATAGCTCTTGTTGGGTTTTGTTTCTGGTTTTCTATATCTATCCTGCTTCTGTGTTGGTTGTGTATTCCCTGCTTAGAAGCTTTCTAACCCACTGGCAAGTCCTGAATGGATGACAGAAAGGTGGAAGCTTTGAAGGCGATAAACTATTAAGGCTTTGCAAAATGGAACGTACAAGAAAAGCCTTAATTTGAGTTCATTCCTTGGGTAGAAGAGAAATGCACAGCAGCAAAACTGAATGCTGAATCCTTAGAGAAGCTCTGCTTCCATGGGACAAGCTTTCTGCTACCGGCCTTGATATACAGGAGATTATTTCTTCTACTGTCATGAGAAGAGATTAAGCGCTTTGTATACACTTATTGACATCCTAAGTAGCATCTCATAATCCAGGCAGTTTACTTTTTGGTTGAATCAAGATGCTTGTTGTCTGTTGTTGTTTGCATTTCCAGCCTTGCTGTTAACAGACTGCTTGCTGAATTGGACTGCTTTGAGGAAAACAGAAGCTTTAATTAAGCCTTGATTCAGGTCCCTTTCCTTGTGAGTTTCCTCTTGCTCAGCGCTCCACACCACAGTTTGTGCCTGGCTCATTGTGAACTTCCTGAAGCTCTTGTGTAAGTGGAGAGCTTGCAGGACTGCTGTGTGCTTTTGTATTTTGACATGGTAGCAGACGGATGAAATTAATAAAATACGTGAAAGCAGTCAAAGAATCCAAGGTGAAGATGGGTAGAAAAGGAAAAAGGTTTCCTTAACTTAGCAGTGCATTGAGCAGATTGGTTTTAGTTCTTCCCTTTTCAGACAGCAGTGTGCTATCTGTTGACCAGAAGAGCAGATTTTTGGCAACAGTTATGCCTAGAAAGAGATAATGAAACCCAAACTTACAAGTTGACGATGTCTTGGCCGTGATTGCGTGCTTCACTGAGTGCTAGAATGTGGCTTTACTGTTTTGTCTCCTGACCTGTCTAAATCTGTGTATGTTGCTCCTGTATGAGTCACCTATACATAAGCCTATACACAAGCCTTGGATCCCTTAGCTAGGAAGAGTGTGCAGGAATGTCCACCAGGCAGTGTTCAGTAATTTGTTTCAGCACATGTGTGATAAGGAACAAGAAGATCAAAAGCAATTAAGTTTGTATTTGCAATGCAGTTGCATGTGATGCTAAGGACTTTCTGGTCCAAGGAGGTTTTATCCTATCATGTGATTTGTGAAGCCTTTCTTCCCAGTAGGTCAGATCCCTGTGCAGTCTTAATACTAAAAGGTCAGCCAGATTTCCTGCTTCACCAATGGGACCTTAGGACAAAAAGCTACCACTCAGCATTTGCCACAGTTGGCAGTGTGACTGGAGGGGTAAGAAACCTGTTTTCCAGCCCATATACCTTCTTCTGGCAGCAAAAATAAACTGCTGCCAGACTTACCTGTTGTCCTCTGCTGAAATGTGGGGGAAAGTATTAAGGTCAGCCCCAGGCTCCGTGTGTTGTGACAGTGTAGGTTGTTCCCTTTGCACAGATGGTGTAGCTAATGAGTACAGAGTTCTGAATCAGGGTTATTAACACCCAGAACTAACTACTGTTCATTAAGTCACATAGTTAAAAAAGCATCTCTAATGCTATGATGCTGTCCACTGTACAGGCACACTTTTTTGGATCTCTGTGCATGTCAGTGCATCTTGCTATTCTTATTCTACAAATGCTTAGGACTGTCAAAAATCCCAGTCCCATACTTGAGATGGGTTGTTGGAGATCACAGCTGGAGGTGTGCAGTTTGTTGGTTTTTTTTTTTTACTGTCCATTTTCACAAAGGTGAAGTGGTCATCTTAGAAAGTGAAAGGTTGAGTTTTCCCCTCTGCACCCCAGCCCTGAGCTTGAATGGAACACCGGAACCAAGAGTGATGAGGCTACAGGTGGAAGTGGTCAGGGTACTTAAGACCCCGGAGCGCACATGGTGGTGGTGTGGCCCCAGATCTTCCTCCTTCATCACTCTCAGTATCTCATGGTGCTCTATGCAGATTATTGTGTTGGACACCTGTTTGATGTTTTGCCAGGTTACGTTGCTTATGTAACATTGAACAATGCAGTAGTATCGGGCTGTCATAGCTGATGTACACCTTTCTGTTAACCCATCATCTCTGACACTCTGCACTTGTGCTTCAGCAGACGAGTTAGGCTGAGCTTATGGACAGTATAGGGAAGTGCTGACAAGCATATCTGGTACACCAGAGCATCTGACTTGACCATCTCAATATGAACTTTACAAGCAGTCTTTTGTGTACAGATGAAGTTTTTTTTCTGATTTCTTAAATAGCTGAATAAAGTAAAGACTTCGTCAAGCATGATTGCAATGTTAGAATTATTTGTTGGGATCTTGTGACTGCATTTAGAGCAAGATACTGTAGTGTACACTTAAGTGTTATGATTTTACTTAGTGATTGATTGTATCTGGTCTTATTTGGTCTGTGTAGCTAGTGTTAATGTATGTGAGATGTGTTTTTACCTTCATTTATTAATTAAAAGTTTAATGGAGGTTCAGTAATATCTTATTTTGACAATTTCTTAATTGTGTTCTCATACTGAAGGAGAGGTGATCATTGCCTTCCATGTGAAACAGCAAGTGATGAGTTTTGGGGCAGTCATTGTGGAATACTGCATCTGTCAGCCACATGTACAGTCTGTGTCATGGAAATTTTCATAGTGCGGTGGTGTAGGCACAAGCCGTGTGAATTTGGCTTTTAACAGTGAGGGCTAGAGTCATGAATGTTAGGTCCTAACTGATACCAGTGGAAGAAACCAAAGCTCTGTGTGCAAAGCAGTCTGTTGCTGAGGGCCATTCTGTTGCCAGTAAGGTTCCTAAGCATTGAAGTCTTTCTGCCTTAACATATGGCAGCTGAGAAGTGATAGAGGCAAGAATAAAGCCATGTCATTATCCTCTAGCCTGGGATGGTCTCCAAGCTGATTGAGGAGAGTGATTTCCTGAACAGATGATAGCACCTAAATAATCAGAGAATGTACTAGGTTAGAAGGTATATTAAAGGTCATTTAGTCCACCCCCTTGCAGTGAGCAATCCTCATTAGCATTGTTGAATAACCTTCCAGCTGCAAGTGAGGTTAGTGGTAACAAGTGGTTAAGCACTTCATTGTGTCTTAACTTCATCTCATGACCCTCTGATGTGCTCCTATATGACCTAATTTTTTGATAGTAAGGAAAATAACATCCAGATGATAAATTGAATAAAATAATCTGGAGGAAGACAGAGGAGATAGGTAGGGATTTTTGCCAGTTGCTGCCAGCAGAAGTTCTTTACAATACTCAACATAATCACTGCTCTACTGCTCTGACTTTTCCTTTACCCTTAGAAGTAGGACCCTCTATCTTAGTAAAATTTCTCATTTGACACCGTTTTAAAAAGTGTGTGCTTTGCTTAGTAGATATGTGGTGTGCTCTCTTTTGAAGCAGTATGTGCTCCTGTAGGCATTGGTGACATGGGAAGTGTTAAAAATAGAGGCCTGTGTCATTTATTAGGTGAGTTTAAAGTTCCTTCATTGTTGGATGTCAGAAGAACAATTAAGTTTTATCTGAGCAGAGCAGGCTGTCCCTAGATGCAGGTTACAACACATCCAGTGATACTATTAAAAGAAAGCTCGTTTGTTGTTGCATTGGGGAATTTTTATAAAACATCAGGAAAACTGCCTGGAAGAATATAAATGTGTTCAAGCAATGGCGTGAAATACTCTTAAACTGCAGGGTGGTGGCCTGTAGCAGAGTATGTTTTCAGAGTAGGTGGTTTGTATGGGATTCTTGCTTTTCCTAAGAGTCATAAATTGGAATCACTGGAACCCTTTTTTCTTGAGGCTGCTGCTGCTTAGAGTTATAGTCCAGAATCAAAGCTGCTGTTCTTAAGAGAAGATAGCCACGTCAGAGGTCACAGACTAATCCTTGGTGGGTTTTTTTTCCTTTGGATGTGTGCTTCCAGACTTGTTAGGTCCACCTACAATGTAGTTTTAAAAGACTGACTTCATGTAGCTGTTTTGGGATGCATTCGATGCTGGCATTTTCTGTGTGATCTGGTTTCCTGGACTGTCTGAAGCTTGCCTGTCTTAATTCACCACTTGTACTTAAAGGCTGTTCTGAGTTGTACCGACAATCACACTGTGCTGGTAAGAGTCTCCAGGGTGGCTGAAGTTCAGGTCAACTTGGATCTAGGTGAGCATCAACTAGAGACTGACTGTCTTGGTCATATAGTCAATCCTTGGTGGGGTTGGTCTTGCCGAGGACCAGCTTCCTACCAGAGCTAGGCTCTATTGGTAGTCACTGGAGAGATGCTTAATGCATAGCCAGCTAAGTCAAGAGCACGATTTATCTTACTCTTAGATACTTCTAGAGCAGGACAGATTAATTGTCCTTGGAAGTGACCATTACCCACAACTGCCGTGTTCCAAAGCTCTGTTACCCTTGCTGTGAAGTTCCTTCTGATATTTATATGGAACCGTCTCTGTTCTAGCTTGCACCTATTGCCCCTTGTGCTATCACCAGATGACCTTGAGAAGAGCCTGGCTCCATCTTCCTGACACCCCTTACATATTTATAGCCATTAATGAGGTCACCCCTCAGCCTATGCTTCTCCAAGCTCAAGAGACCCAGCTCCCTCAGCCTTACCTCGTGAGGGAGGTGTCCTGCTTCCTTCATCTTTGTCGCTCTATGCTGGACACCCTCTAGCAGTTCTTTAGCACTGTCCTGCTTGTGTTGAGAGTTAGCATTGGTCCTTTCTTAAGTATCTACTGTAGTTACCTTTGTCCACTCTACCTTATTTTTTTCTGTTTATTGCTGTTAAATTACAAGAAATAACTGTAATGCAGACATTACACTGAAGAGTTACATGAGCCATGCTTATGGCAGACCCTGCTTACCCCTAAGTTTTGGAATACCTTAATTGGGGCAGCTTATTTAATGCTGCTTTTTCAAGGAGTAGGATAAAATGTATGTACATTGAAAGCTTCCAAAGTCCTGGAACTTGTAAATACAAGTGTAATCTTTGAGGTGTGAGATGAGCTTCATTGCTTTAGTTAAGCTGTTTTTAACTTCCTCCTCTAAAGCACCTTGGTTTTGGCATAAGTATTATGATAGTTGACCTGAGTGTCATTGAGCCTTTTTTACATGTATGGTATGATAATACTTACTTACTTTCTGCTTACTGTGACTGAAATACTCTATATGCCACCTGTTGTCGTAAGTAACTAGGACTATTAATACTTTAATGCTACTTTTTTTTCTATTATGTTTCCCAGTTCTGCATCTTGTCTGTGTAATTGCAAGTTGCAGAAGATATAACCTTTCTGCATTCTGCTTGTCTATCTCCTTTGGTTCCTGTTGTACCTCTCATCTCATCCATCTACCTCACATTCTTCTCCAGACCTTTTTCTGATCAGTCTCAAAGCTTGGAAACATCAGCACATTAATCCCCCTTTCAGGTTTATCTCTGTTCTTGCTATTGATATTTGGCCTGAGTGCAAGGCACATAGCACACTGTATTACAGATAGAAGTTGATGGATTTGCCTTAAGCCTTTAAAATGAGGCAACACGGGTTGAAAGACCCTGCTCACATTTTTCATTAAGGTTTTTGTGCTCATACATAGGCACATTAAAAATGGCTGAACTCATGTAAATCTCCCCGGTAAGTCTAGACTTCTTCAGTGTCTGGGTCTTTTCATTATTTACAAGTAAATACATCTTAAGAACGCACTCATAAATCTTTGAAAACGTCTTCATTTGTGCTCAGTTGAAACTTTGCAAACTGTATTAGACAAAATAGCATTGTAGAAACATTTTAACTCTCTGTAGGTAGGGTTGAATCCTGCTTGTAGTGATGAGGAAGCAAGTTGCTACAGAACTTAGGATGCCTAATGTCAAATACATTTTACTGTGTCTAAAAGGAAGAAGAAAATACCAAGCAACTAAAAGCACTGAAATGCATATTCCTGAGCCAAAAGTAAAATCTTAGGAAGAGGGTAAAAGAAGTGCAGATAGTTCTTAGTGCTGTATTAACATGTGTCCTTAGCATGTATGTTGCCTTTTGCTATTTATTCATGCAGCATGGCCTGTGGGTACTTTTAAAATGTGTTGAAAATTAGGCAGGTAAGATGAACTCAGTGACCGAGTGGCTGCTGTGTTTTGCAAAGCATTAGGAACCAGGAGAGGAGTGTGGAGCCAAGGTGCAAAGAACAGTGCCCTTCAGACATGATGTGAAGGTGCTGAGTCATCTTCTCCAAATCCATTTTGTGTTGTAGCAAAGGTACTGGGCTACTGGATCACCTTACTGGTTTGCTTTATCTGGACATTCAAAAGAAATGTTTTAGGTTATTGAATGACATACATGCATACCTACACCTGCATGCATGCCCAGCTTTCAGATCTGAAATTGAGGATGTGGTTCCTATCTCTAAGGCTTCTCTTGCCATCAAAGATATTTACATCTACTCATTTTGTTACCTCTGTGCTATGGTGTGCCCTGGAGAGATTTCTCCCAGTCTCCCGGCATTCAAACATAAGTATCCACAGTGGGATTTGCAAATGTACACATCTTCAGAAAATTGGTGTGTGTGATACTGAGAGCAGCTATGCAGCATCTACATTATATGTCTCACAAGGCACAAAAAAGGAGGTGGGCAAACAATGTTAAATAATGTATTTGTAAAAGCAGCTGAAGTGTGATTGTGAGAACTCTATCTACTTGCTAAAGCTTTGGTATCTCTAATCCTCATTTAGTGTTGTAAGTCTATGAGATTTTTTTGGCTTAGTTTTGCCTTTTAGTGTCTTTTCATTCCAGACCTGTTTAAGGAGCTTAGATCTCTACTCTTGTTTGGTTTATGTTTTTCTTTCTGGGCACAGATTAAAAAAGGTGGTGTTTTTTTTTCCAGGTAGATTCATGGCATGTTTCATCCCTTCAGCACCAAGAGTGATCTTGGTGCACCACATAGTACTTAGCAGCAGCAGACCTTGTACAGCTTGTCAGTGTCCATATCAGGGACAGAGGTTCCTGGGCTCTCAAGAGGATCATTAACCAATGTGGTTTAGCATTTTTTTAATCTTTTTTTACCTACAGTTTCCTCAAAAATTATGTGCTATTTCAGCCTTTTTCTGTGGGTAGTGTTCAGTTGCTTCATGACTGTAGTGAAGCTTTAAAAACTAGTTTTCCTCAACTATTTGAATTCAATAACCTTAAAGAGCAGTTGCCTGAAGAGCACTTTGAGTGTTGTGCGGTGTTACAGTCTGGATACCCCAATCCTGCTCCATTTCCACAGGGCAGTTGGTAGGGTGTTTTAATTTTGCTGCTTGTTTTTTCAACAGTTAGGTAGCTAAACAATACACACCTGTAAGCTCTTCAAGGTACAGTGGAACATGTTCAAGTAATATGTTGATATCCTTTTTCCTTCTACCCTTGGCTGTGTCCCATCACAGGCACACATGTGTAGATGAGGGCAGTTGCTTAATTGGACTGGTTACTTTTTTTTGTTCTCTTTCCTGAAGTCTGACTTTAGGTTAGAAGCCCTGGAGAGTTTGAACCTAGCTTTTCCACCTGAGTTTATGTTCAGCATCATAGCATTGTTTGGTTTTTCACATCTTCCTGTTGTTTCATGGATGATTTTTACCATGGTACATTTCTTTCTGTATTTTTAAGGGATTTGAACTGCCTTCAGGTACCCTTTTGTTTCTTCTGTTGGTCTTTTTTTAGTTAATCATGCAGTGAACTTGCTGGTGGCATAGGTGGTAGAGGGTATTTTAAATTGTTAGGAGTCTACTGACGAAAAGGCTGTGTGTGAGCTCAGTGTTGTTAAGAGTGTTGATCTTGTATCTTGGAGACTGTCTGCAGAGGTTTTTGAATTACTGCATAGGGCAAACCCTAGTGTTTGTGCTGTGTAATGTCCTTTCTGATCCCAATGTCTTCTATTAAATTATGTTGGAGTTAAAATCCATGTCTTACTTTCACATGCACCTCTTTTGTTCCTTGTCCATATGCATCCACCCATCTATCAAACAGCTAAATACTTCTTGATCAAAATTAAATACTAATTTAATGATAGGAATGTCTTGGAAAAGAATTAGTCCAGTTCTAGGTGTAAATCTTTAGTCCTCTAGAAGAGTGGAAAGTGAGGTGATGGAAAATGGCAGTAGCATTTAAATGGTTTGCCCTTATCAGGATAGGATTAAACAGTTCTTTATTTTGTACTACACTGAAATAGTGTTGTTTAGGGATGATATTCTCCTCCCCTTTTCTTTGGTTAGAATGAAAAACTCAAGCAGGAAAAATTACTGGAGTTCTCCAGCAGTACATGGAATAACTGGTGTGAGAGGGTCAGAGCTGGAGTTCTGTGCCCTAGCACATGAGAGCTCTGGTGCTTTCCTAATAGACTGAAAATGAGACCACTGCTGCTTTATAAGAGATCTGTTCCAGCCACATTGCTCCACAGCTTGGCAGATGGTGGCATGTGAATGGTTTCCTATTGATTGGATGGATTTGCCTCGGGGTAAGAGGAGTGTGGGTCCTTAAAGATGCAATTCAATGTTTTGGTTTTTTTTTTTTTATTTAGGAAAAAAAACCCACCTTACAAACCACTTCTTTTAAATTGGGAATGTATGGTACTGAAACCACTGAATTTACCTGGAGATAAAAGGTCCTTAAATAGATTATCTCAAAGACCAAAAAGCCAAGAATACTTATTTACTAAATGATTGTTTCTACATTAGAAGAAAGTGACACTTTTAATTAGTGTTCAAGGCATATGGTGAATGAGAAAATAAGCTTACTTCATGCAAACAGAAATCGATGCAAATAACCTTTCTCCTCATATAAAAAGGGGTGACTTGAAACTCAATACATATTCAAGAAGGCTAAGTCATTACTGCATCACTTTAATATTAGTTAAAGGCCAACAAAGGAAATCGCTACTCTGCATATACTTACTCAGCAAGGATTGCTATAAATGAAAGAATTGGGTGATGTTCAGATTTATCACATGCACAAGTACAAGCCCTTGTCCATGTAATGCATTTATTCTTTCACTTCAGTATATAACCTTTTGCATCCTGCCTTAGTGCAGGTAGTTGCTAGACATGCCTGAATTGCCTAGCAGTTATCCCAGTTGGTCAAGACACTTTGTAGTGCTCTTTGTTTATTCTTTCTTGTATCTCTCTTTTTGTGCTTCTATCATAAGGTTGATGGTACCCGTCTCGGGTACACAATGACGTTTCACGTGTTCTTGTATGGAACCTTACGCAAAGATCCCAGTATCATTCAAGCTTCTCGAGTGTTGCTGTGGAACTTTGAGTAAATTCCTATGTTTTTCTAGTAGTGGAAGTATTTCTCGAGGTGTTTGACCTTCATGCAGAAAAATAATAGGGTGATTTGGGAGACTTGTGTGCTTTCTGAAAGCTAGGTTCTTTCTGTGTATTTCAGTCTTGTGCTCTGATGTATGCAGCAGTGGTTTCATACATGATTTCAAGCCCAGCGATGTCATAGCAGTATCTTACCAAGTTGTCTTAAAATTTTCTTGAAGGTGTAGATTGTATTTTCTAACAAACTACCCACATGTGAATTGCTTGCTTGTTTCCATGAGGGAACACTTGTGCTAAACTTAATGTTTCTTCTGCAGTCCAGACCATTTCTGTGGGGGTGCTTTCCTTTTTAATTACGCTGCTTTGAGAACTGATTTGATTTAGTTATTTTTGATGAATGAAAGGATCCTGGATCAATTTTAAGGTACCTTTTAAAAAAAGTGCAAAACTTAAGTGCTGTTAGGGTGTTGGTTTGTGGGCTTGCTTCTTTTGGGGGATAATGTATAAAACAGCACAAAACATTTTGCCCCATTCCTGCTTGCTAAGTGTGTGTGCGTGGGGGGGGGGGGGGGGGGACACTTCGTTCTTCA